>JAAAKQ030127505.1:0-31837 GCA_010016005.3 Zanna intricata | reverse complement strand
TTTTCAGGCATTTGTTTATTGGAAACTTTTTTCTTATTTTTAGATATAGAATCCGTTTCCGAGAGATTGCCGTGCAGCTTTGATACACCCTATATAAATATGAATTTTAAATTCGTTTAATGAAACCAAACGATTTTAAAAAAGTGTAACATCAATAATACCGTGTATAGTATATTGGTCACAGTCAATATATATTATAATTGACACAATAATATAATTAATTATAATATAACTGACACATGTAATACATATATACATTGATACATATAATATGTTATATATATATATACTAAACATTTTATTTCATAAAAAGCCGTTGCACGTTCTATAAAAATCTCCTATTATTGTTCTCAAAACATATACATTTTTATAGCGGAAAAATAATAACAAATCAAAGGGAGGCAACTTTTTATATGTATTTTCCCATAGTTTTTTTTTTGTCAGTACATTTTTGTCTTCGATGGACAGATGAATGTTCTTTTAAAATATGATTACAATTACTTTATAAGAGTAAATTATTGTGCTGCAAGTAAAACATCATACTTTCATAACAAATATAGTACATATATATCTACAATTGTGCTAATTGGTTTTTCGACTATTAGTTTAAATAAATGTAAATTTCAAAATTAATCTTTTTTTTTTTGTTTTGTTTAACTTCCGGAACCACAGTTAAGTATATCTTCAGAGGATGAGATTAATGTGTATTTATGTGTTCTGAATATCATGAAAAAATCATGGATTCAGGTTCCAGTTAAAAAAAGTTAGATACCCTGCACTAGGGTAGATAAGTAGTATTTATCTTAAGATTCTTATCTTTGTGTTAAACTGCCTAGTTACTAGTGACTTTCAGAAGAATAATCCTCATGTCAACTACACCGAAAATTTATACTCGAACTTTATAAAACACTCATAGTTGCCCAAAATGTTATATTTTATTTTAAGTACAAATTTTAGTAAAATACATCACAAGACTAAATTTTACTCTAATAGAAGCTATAGAATTGTAAGTGTAATGATGATAAACAGATATATTTTGGTAAACCTAATAGGATCTTTAAACAAAGATATTACAACATTTAGGAGCAAATAAACATGAAAAGAAAGAATTTTTCAAATTTTGCTGATCACATTCATTCCAAATAGAAGTTTACTAATAAATAGATTAATCTAGAAAATAAATACTAGTATTAAAATAAATACGAATATTTAGAAAAACGTATTTACAGATTCAGGAAAAATATTATAAACACATGTATATGAATGAACTGGTATATTTTGAACGAGATTAATTGAAAGGGGCACAACTGTTTTAGTAGCAAGCATAATTGTGCACACACAAAGCGAGCAGGGGGCTATAGCCCCCGCCAAAATTGTCGGGCAGCTCCTATAGCTCAACAATTATTAGACTTTATCATTCAGGGGTTAAATCTAGTAAGTTAGATCCAAAAAATCAATTTTTAGCATTTCACATTTTCGTATTGTATAACATCTCAAAAGCATTTACATAAAATTTGAAATAAATCGGTACAAAATTATCTCCCTTGTCATTAATCTTAATTAGCCATTACTCAACCCTGTAACAGTAACACTGTTACTTGATGTGTGAGCGCAACGCTCTCTGACGCAATACTAATAAAAATAATTGATTACTGGGGATTTCGCACAAACCAGATATGCATCACTTCCTTATTACATTTCAAACACATGGATAGGCAACTAGATAGCATTCCAAGAATCTTCAAAACGTTTTCAAGTTCCTTTGCCAGGTTCAGCTGGTGTTGGTAAAGTGGGTGAACTAAAAATCTTAGTGACATGAAAATAAGAAATGTTCTGAATCTGTCCTCTAAGTGGAGTTTGGTGTGAGGAGTCATTAAATTTAAAATGCAATCTAGAAGTGACTGAAGTATTGGATCACTGCAATAAAGAATATTTGTTGAATATCCATTATCTCTTGTAAATTTTATCATTTTTTCTGGTAACATGTACTAATGAACAGTTGTTCTCCACAACGAAGAGAGTCAAAACGATTACATGTAACAACTCGGGGGATAGAAAATTAAGTTTGTTAATTTCTTTGTCAGTGCATAGAGATATTATGTTAATCCTGATGAGGTTTTAGATATGATGAGAAAGAAAAAATGACGACTAGCTTTCTAATAATTCATAACTTTTATTGGAATGTAAATGTTTAACTGTGAAGTATGAATGTGGATTATGAAAAAAATAGTATATAATTTTTGTTGGAATATAAACATTATGATTCTTATTTGCGTAGTAAATGATAAATTTAGGAGCATATGTTTTGTATTTTTCAAATGCAATAAAGTATGAAAAACCGTTAAATATAAAATGTTTTTCATTATTATTGTTATCATCATCATCAACCCCCTTGTAAAAGTTTTTTAATTGAGTTGATCATATTCTATCAGTTTTATAACATTGGTGATGCAGTCATGAGTTGATATTTACTCGTAATAATCCACAAATTTAAAAAGCATATTACAGAAATTTATATTGAAATTTGTATTACAGAAGTTTATATTGAGCTTGGTATTTGATGTGATCTCTGTTGATTTGTTAAATAAGGTTTGTGTGTGTGCGTGTGTGTGTTTCTTATGCACATGTATATACCTGTTTATTTACGCATCAATTTCTATTTTCAAGTAATTTTCTTTAAAGGTTATTGAGAATTCGATTAAAATATATAAAGGCACAAATCCAGAAGTTGATTCTTACTCAGTTTTTTGGGATAATAAAAAATTAACTAAAACAACACTTTCTGCCCAGCTAGAAGAAAGGGGTGTAACTGATATTTATGTATGTGGTCTGGCATATGATGTTTGTGTTGGTAAGTTTGTGTTGATATTTTATTGTAATCTATTATTCAATAAAATGTATTTTTACTTTTTTATTTTATGTTTTTTTTTGTTTATAATTTAGGAAAATATACAGTGATAAATGGTAGGATATTTTTGTTCCTTCTACTGAAGGTCATTTAACATGTTTTTTAACATTTTATGTTAGTGAAATTTCACAATTTATACTCAAACATGGTGTGAAATTATTATAAAATAATTCATGTATTTCTGCAACGTATAAACATTCTTAGTAAAATTAAAATTATTTTTTTTTTTTGTTATCCGTTAAGGGTCCATTTACACCCCTTACTGATTTTTTAACCTATAGTTTCTATTTTTTTGTTATCCGTTAAAGAGCATTTTACACCCCTTACGGATTTTTAATTTCTTACAACTGCAATATGAGTTTTTTTTTTAGATTTCTGTGATATTAGTTTTAATTTTTCTCAATTTCTTCCTTAATTTTAGGTTTTAGGTAATCTTTTAGTATTATTGTAGTTATTAGATTTTAACCCTTTCCTTGTCTGTGATATTAGTAGCAGGTTTTTTAGTCAATATGTTTCTAGTCTTCGATGTTTATTTTATTTATTTTTTTTTTTTTTTTTTTACTTATTTATTATCATTTTTATTTAGTTTTAAGTTTTAATTTAATTTTAGGTTTTATAAAATCACATTTAATCCAGGCGATAATAACGCTTCAGCGTTGCTTGCCCCTCATAAAAAAAAAAAAAAAAAAAAAACAATTATAAAATCTGTCTTCTTTAAAAGTGTGTCATGTTCTGTGTGGCTCTTGTAAGTGAAATTTAGAAAATAGGATGAATTTTGTTTGGCATTTGTCAATTAAAATTAGGTTAATTGTTTTAAAATTTCGGAAATTTAATTGAAAAATTTTAATGCAGCTTGATTTTTAGGTAGGAGAGAAAAATTTTTATTGCAAATGCTGCTTTTTTATTGAATGTATCACAAAGTTCTCTTAGAACGCCTAGAACTCTCATAATCTATTTTACTTATGAAAATAATGGAATAGGTTCATATAATAAACATGTGTCCTAAAATGCTTTGTGAGTTACAGCTAGTGAAAGATTTCACTTGGATTTCAGCTACCCTGGTGAAATGAGGTCATACTGAAATTTGAGGGTTTTTAATCCTAAAACTTTTTATGGTTTTTGACCTGAAAAATACAAAAAAAAAAAAACAGAATTGTATCTGAATTATTTTTTGAGAAGTCTGGGGTGAAAAACTAATGAATTGGGGTAAAAAAAAAACTGTTTTTTTGTCAACATACAATAACTTTGTTAAATGAGTAATAACACATTAAAAAAATTTTTTAACTTGGAGAGAATTTAATTCTGAACAAAGTTATGTAAGATAAGTTGAATAAATTAAATTAAACGTAGAAAAATTTGAATTTTGTTTAGAAACAGTACATTAAACCAAAGTGTATTATATGTACCAGTTTATAATAAATATTCAAAAAAGTGAGCCCGCCATTTGCAATACATTTTCTTGGAACGTTTCTGTATTGATTTGTTGTTCTTTCTAGTTCTTCAGAACTATCCTTAAGTTACTCAGCCGCATCTATAATGCACACAATTTCTCATGAGAAAGTATTTTTATTTTGTATACAATATTTTTCATCTATCCCCAGACACAAACATCTAAAAGTGTTAGATCAGGTGATCTTAATGGCCAGGAATGTGAACCTCATGACTGATCCATTTCTCAGCGAAATGATTCAAGTGAACGGAAATGGCACAAGAGAAGTGGGGAGGTGTGCCATTGTGGTGGAAGTATGCGTTGCACTTTGGCACCAGAGGACCATCTTCAAGCAGCTGCGGCAATTCTTAAAAAAAACTAAATAGACTTCAGTATTTAAGAAACCAAGTAATATGAGTGGTCCAAACAGCTGATTGTGAAGAAGGCCGCACAATACATTGATACTAGATTGGTGTTGAAAATTGCCTTCCACTGTTTCATGAGGATTTATTTCTGCCAATGTATGCTCATTGCATAAGTTGTTGATGTCATTTCAAGTGAAATTTTCCTCATTGGTAAACAAAACACTCTGGCAAAGTTGTAGATTTGTATTCCACCAGATGCTAAACTAAACTGATGCCTGATAAGGAGGAAACTTGTTTTGTTTAAGTGTCCTCCAAACCATCAAATATGAAACTTTGATTAAAAAGATATCTTGTATTGACATCTGGATATGTGTGAATGTAAATGAAGTGTAGTCTTGTACAATGTTAGGTCAACCATTCCTGTATACTCCATGATCTAGTATTCAAATCGAACTGCACTGGACTGCATCAATAATAATTTCATCAATAACAATTTCATCAATAACAGTGGCATATTGATGAGATTGTTCACATAGCTGGGTACAGAATACTAGGTAGTGAACCTGTTTCCTGAAGATTAAAAGAAAAGAGCTAATTGTTTTGGGATTTAGAATCCTGTGATTTGGAAAACATGTTTCATATTCCAATGTAGTTACCATTACACATGCCCAAAATCAATACCATATCAGCATATTCCTGTGTTAAGTACGGCATTACTTAAGTGGCAAACAGATCTCCATTCAAACTAAATTTCACAGAAAACCTTTGCTAATGACAGCACAGTTCACACTACTCAATATACTTAATGTACCATACAGAATGATTTAAACCCTAGTATAGTTCTGTGCATTGTTGATCAGCTATTGTTATTTTATTGCCAACTTTGAAAAAAACACTTTTCCAATAATTTTTGTCAGTAATAAAAAAAATTATCTAAATAATTTTTATTTATTTATTTTTACTTTATAAGTGTTATGTAATTCCCAGTTTTTTAAAATTTTTTTTAACTGTAAATTCTGTTTACAAATTTTTCAGATAACCAAAAAAGAATTTGGTTTTTGTTTACATTAACTAAGTACTGAAAAATGCAATTATATATTGTTTCGAAATAAAATTCAAATTTTTCCAACTTTTATTTGTTTTATTCAACTTATCTAACCATTTTATCAGGATAACTGAAATTTGAGCAAAATCTTTCACCACTAGCTGTAACTCACAAATGGAGCATTTTAGGACATTTGTTTATATGAACATTTTCCATTATTTTACGAGTAGAATAGGTTATGAAAGTTGTGGGAGAATTTCCCATACACTGTAAAATTAAACCACCTGTAAAAATTGCTAAGATTTGTTTTAACTTTTATCTCTGTGCCTTGTATAAGTCTGGAGAAAAAAGTCTGTTGTTTTATTTTTTTTTTATTTCAATTTTTGCCATCTCTGTTGATTATTGAAGTCTAATCATGATGAGTGCAGTTTTTGTGAATGCAAAATCACAGAAACTCTTAAATAGTAAAATATATGGCCTTACTAAATATCAGGATTGTTTAGAAAATTTTCAGTCTGACATAGAGATTTTAGAAGTGTGTGATTATATTTATCAAGTATAATCCTGTAAATGGTGTGCTGCCAAGTTTCAGATCATTCATTTAGTTGCTTGTTTGTGGCGATCGGGTAAAAGAAACAAGTTTTGACATTTTTCTGAAAAATGAAATTTCAGCTGTTATAAAATATTTTGTTTTAATAGGTTAACCCCAACAGACATTAAAAAGAATTAGATTCCAATTCCACTTTACAGGATTTTTCCCCGTCATTTTCAAGGATAAAATAATTGAGCTGCTGAATTTAAGCACAGATGTTCCTACATCCATTCAACATAATGAATGTTTGAGATGCCCAGACCACTGAGATTTTGACAAAATCATCACATAAACTCACAATGCCATATTAAATGATCAATAAATGAATATACGTTGCTGACTTACAAACTTCTCAATAGACAGTTTCCACAAGATTTTATACAGTGTTTTGGATATGAAAAAGCTTTAAGTTTAATAACTGCCACGTGTGTTAACAATTGAATGAACATTTCTTGAGGGTGTCTACACTTATTTAGTACATTATTCTACTGAGTTTTTTGACACTTATAACAGTAAATGAAATATGCGTTCACCACTACATATCAGATACCAAATAGTGGATGGTAGCAGGTGAAAGTGCACTAAAGAAAAAAAATGATTACTTTTGCAGGAAAATCATGGATATGGTTTTTTGGGATTCTCATGGTGTAGTGCTCATAGGTATCTGCAAAAAAGCAGTATGGGGAGTATTATACTTCTCTATTAGACCAATTAAAGAATGCTATTCATAATGCACACATCTGGCCAGAAATAAAAAAAAAAATCTTTGACTAAAACATTATGCTTGTACTTATGCCTCTGGTTATTGCTACAAAATTACATGACCTGTGCTTTGAAGTGCTTCCACATATGCCATATTTGGCTCCCAAAGATTACTTCCTTTTCTCAAACCTGAAGAAATGAAGATTATCTTCAAATAATGAGGTCAAATCTGACACAATTGCTTACTTTGCAGAGTTTGACAGATTGTATTATACTGATTGTATCAAAAAGTTGAAATGTTATTGGTCTACATGTATCGAACTTCAAATTACTATGATGAAAAATTAAAAAAAGATTTCTGAAAAATTTTATGTTTTCTATATACGCAAAAAATTTCTGAAAGACCCTTGTATATTCATTTTACTAAAAGTAAGTATTTAAATTATTAGATTTCTTGTGGGATTTTTTTTAAAGATATTTCATTACTGAAGTAATATTTCAGGTCATATTGAAATATATGTTGTGGTTGTATTGATTTTTTTTTGCTTTTGAAATGTAGGTGCTACTGCTGCTGATGCAATATCTGTTGGATATCGTACTATATTAATTGATGATTGTTGTCGTGGTGTTAACTTGTTGGATATTGAAACAACCAAGAATAATCTTATTTCAAATCATGGTGTAATTGTCAACTCTAATCAAGTATGTATTTTTATGTTGTACTTAATTCTGTTTCTCATAATTAACTTTTTGGTGTTCAGATTCAAATTCTCTTCACTTCTGTCTGTTTTTGTAAAATGTTCACATTACTATTATTTACCTTCACAGCATCTTTTGTAAAATTTTTAATTTTGTTTGATTGTTATTCTATAATTTGAAGTGCTCTGCTACCTAAGGTATCTTTTTCTTCATTAAAAACACTGTTTTAGTTTTCAGAGCTGTGTGATTTCTTGTGTTAATTACGGATTTAAAATTTATTTAATTGAAAATATATTTTTTAATATTACTTTTTTTAATTTTGTAGTCGATCAATTTGTCAAACCTGGAACAGCATAGTTTTTTGTTGTTTAATTTGTGCGTAAATATAAATAAATAATGATACTTAAGTAGTGCTATGCCTTTTTAGATTTTTTTCTGATTTATAATGATAGTAGTTGGTGTGCTTGCCTGTTTGTGAGTACTAATTGTTGTCAGATTTATGTAATCAATCTGATAACTTAAAAATTTAATTATTACTTATATAATGAAAGTACAACCATTTGGTCTCACCCAAGTCATTGAGTGAGATATCAATAAAGTTTGTACATATGCACTGCTGTTCACCAACATCATAAAAAACAGTCCAAACAGTCAAATGTGAAGTAAAAATAAGGAAAAAAGTTTTTTTTTGTTAAAATTGTTAAAAGAATTTATTTATAAATTTAATTGTTAATAATTCCATTAAAAAACAAAATTATGTTTAATGTAATAATCAAAAAATATACATTTTTAATTTAAATATATACACATTGTGTCCCTTAAGTTTTAGGACTGTGGACAGTTTTTCTTTTATTTATATATATAAGAAAATAAAAATAAAAAAATATTTTGAAGTTTTCTTGCATCATAAGGTACAATAATTAAAAAAAAAAACCATTATTTTTTAAAAAATTTTTTCTGAAAGTGTTGAACATCATGTCAATCAAACAGTGAGTGAGTTAGAAACAGATTGTTTGTACAAATTGTTATTAGAGTGAGTACAGATTGTACAATTTACATCTACTACTTTTATTATGTTAGGATTAAGAAAAAGTATGATTAATATATTTGTGTTAATATTCATAGACTAAATAATTTATTCTTAGACTAAATTTTTTTTGTTTGGGATTTTAGCTCTCTTTGTAATAAAAAGATCTCATAAAATTAACTGTTTAATCTAGACCTTTTAAAATATTTTATGAATTTTGTAAGTAAAGTCATCGAGTGAGATATCAATAAAGTTTTTAGATATGCACTGCTATTCACCAACATCATAAAATCTTTATGAATCAACTGCAAAAGGTTTACAGGAAATTAGATTTACATTCGTGAAATAAAATTTATAATGAATGTGTTCAGCATTGGGGTTTCTTAAATTATTAACAGCTCTAGGATTATTTGTTATTATCCAAGAAAAATTATCAAATAAGCTTAGCATTAAGGACAAACAGCTCATAGATGGTGATATTTCATGCATTTCTGTAGGTATTTTCTTTTGAAATTGGTTAAATTTTTTTGTTGTTTATAAAAGACCTTATTTAACTACATTAATAAATCATTAGTAAATTTCATATGAAAATACGCATAGAATTCTGCCTGTTATTGTTCTATATTGAGAATTAAGATGAATCTATTTTCAAGTTTAATTATATTTTATTTATATCCTTGTTCCAAAGTAACCCACTGAATTAGCAGAAATATATAGACATGAACCTGTGCTAATTTTGTAAATTTAGCAGGTAGGTTTTCAGTTATTGTTTGAACAGATAATGAAAGAGAGTGCAAATATTAATTATTGTATAATAATTATAAAGATTAATGATTTTAAAAAATAAATATGATTAGTAAATAAAATGTTAAATGATGTGAAGTAAAAATAAGGAAAAAAGTGATATTTTTTTTGGTTAAAATTGTTAAAAGAATTTATTTATTAATTTAATTGTTAATAATAATTCCATTAAAAAACAAAATTATATTTAATGTCATAATCAAAAAAGATACATTTTTAATTTAAAAAACAACACATTTTGTCTCTTTAAGTTTTAGGACTGTGGCTATAAAATCAGTACTACTAGCCCTATCTTCATGAAATTTTGGGAACTAGTTACTACAACCTTTCTCTCCCCCCATACAAAGATTCAAATCGGATCACATGTGCAGCAGTTCACATAGTAGTAGTATCAAAGTGGTTGAGGTCATAATTTCACAATGAATAAAAATAACGAACAACATGTTGCGATTAAAGTTTGCTTTAAAGCCAGTAAAGGTGCGACGGAAATGTTCAAAATGTTAAAATTGGCTTTTGTGGATCTGTTATGTTTCGTGCTACTGTTTTTCAGTGGTATAACCTTTTGGCAGAGGATAGAGAAAACAAAAAAAAGTTTTCAAAAATTTAGACAATGTTGGTCTTTTTTTTTTACTCCAAAGGCATTGTCCACAAAGAATTTTTCCTCAAAGTTTTACTGTGAATGCTTCATTCTACCAACAAGTGCTGGATCACCTTTGCAAAATAATTGCACGTATTAGACCTGAGTTGTGGAGAGATTTTGTTTTTTTGGGCAAAAAAATTATTCCTGTGCTCAGCCACCCACTCACTTGATATGACTACTTCCTGTTCCCCAAATTAAAGATTGATTTGAAAGGAAACTATTTTGCATCGATAGACAAGATACAAGAAGCCATGATAACGAAGTTAAACAGTATTTCAAAAGAGAGTTTTTTTGAAAGACGTGAAAAGGCTGAAAGATCATGTCAACATATGTATTACTTTTAATAGAAACTATTTTGAATAAAAAATTTGTTGAATTGTGTTCTGCGTAACCTCCTCTGTAACCACATGTCCTTGGATTGTTGATATATCGTTTGGTTTTCATGTTATTTTTATTTGAGTACAAAATGTTTAAGTGTTAGTAGCGATTTTTGTAATGTACGATATTTTTATGATTGAACATTTGTCTCAAGTGTCGTAGCTATAATTGCATGAATGTTTCATTACCAATGGTTTGTTTATGAAATTGCCAATAAATATTCACTCAACGTTCTTTCTGCTGTTCGGTCATCAAACAAGGCACAAACTTTGCTGTAACTTGATACATTCAATTTTTCAGTCAAAATGTCACAGCATGATCCATTTGAGATGCTAACCTCTTCTGCAAGTTTTCTGATAGTGAATTGGTGATTTACACACAGGTGTCAGCAGTTGAAGTTGAAAATCTTCCTGGTTGAGGGTCATCTTCATATGGCTGATGACCAATTGAAGATCATTAAAACCATTCATAGTATTTTGTACAACCCAGAGCATCATCTCCATAAGCTTGTTTCAAAAGTTTAAACATTTTTGTGAAAATTTTCCCCAGTTTCACATAAAATTCTATATTATATCATAGCTCTCGAAAATCTTGCATCACAAAAATTGCTACTAACATTTTGCACTCAAATAACAATAATACAAAAACTAAACAAGATGTCAACACTAGAACAAGATTATAGAAGAGGTTATGTGGAACACATTGCTTCCATCTATCCACATGTCACTAAATATCCATTGGCGCGTAATTAAAAAATGTTAGGTTATTTTCTGAATGGACCTCACATTTAACCACTTAAAGTTAAAAAGGGATGTTATCAACATATATACCCTTAAACAAAAATTTAAAAATTTGCCCTTGTCAATTGAAAAATAACATTATGCTCATAAACTGTTTTCAAGAATATTTAATAAAATGTAAACCTACATGGTGATTCTGATTGTTAAACAATTATATTCACTAGACCCTATAAAAAATATTATTAAAAATAAATAAATAAATGAAGAAAAGAAAGAAATAGTAATGAAAAATATTAATTAATAAATAAACAATATTTATGAAACTGCAAAATGATTGTATATTACAAATTAACTGATATTGTTTAAGCTGATGGTTGTAAGAAAAAAAAAATTAAATCTAAAACCATCTTAACCATTTAAAACATCATTGTAGGAGGGATGCTGCCTCTGTATTGATAGAGTTTATGAGGTGCTACCCAAAAGTTTGAGGAATTTGAATGTCACGCACGAAGCATTGCTGGTACAATCTGATGTGGCTAACAGTACTCTTTGTGAATCAGTGTTCCAACAGCTGTGATGGTGAGAGGCTGTATTGTTGACTTTCATGTGATTGTGTAACATTGTGTTTTACTGCTTCAGCGAATTTTTAAATGGCAGATTTTAAAGAGCAAAGAACCTGCATAAAATTTTGCTTCATGCTTAAAAAAACTGGTGCAGAAACCCATCGCATGCTTGTGGAAGCATTTTGGACAATGCTATGAGTAAAAGAAAAAACTTTGTTTGTGGTACAAACGATTCAAAGATGGATGAACGATCGATGACAATGATTGTTCAGGAAGACCATCAACAAGCGCAATACCAGAAAACATTGCGAAAGTGCAAGAGGCTATTGCTGCAGATAGTAGACAAACAATCCATGATTGTGCAATCATACAAATGTCATATAGGTCCGTGCAACGCATCTTGTCGGACAATTTGAACATGAGACGCATTGCTGCAAAATTTTTACTAAGACTGTTGAACAGCGACCAAAAACAAAATCACGTAGCTGTCTGTAGTGAATTAAAAAATTCAGCAAGCGATGACCCTAACTTCATCTCCAACATCATAACCAGTGATGAGACATGAGTGTATGGGTATGACCCTGAAACTAAGCAGCAGTCGTCACAGTGGAAATCGCCAAGTTCACCGCAGCCAAAAAAAGCATGCCCAATTCGCAGCAGCGGAAAGTCCATGATGATATTTTTTTTTTCGATACAAAGGCATTATCCATAAGGAATTTGTTCTTCTTGGTCAAACTGTCAATGAGATGTTTTATTGTTTAGTTTTGAAGCGGTTTCGTGAAAGCATTACACGCAAATGTTCAGATTTGTGGGGTAACAACAGCTGGGTTCTGCACCATAACAATGCGCCCGCGCACACATCGCTAGCCATTTGAAATTTCTTGGCTTCCAAAAAAAATGGTAGTGATTCCCACCCACCCTATTCACTGACCTTGTCCTATGCAGCTTTTTTCTCTTTCCGAAAATAAAATTTTGATTGAAAGGCTGTCATTTTAACACAATTAAGGCGATTCAGGAAGAAACGCAGAACATGCTTCGAACACTTACACCTGCAGACTTCCAGAGATGTATGGAGTCATGGGAAAAACACTGGGATAGCCCAAGGGGACTACTTTGAAGGAGGCAGTGGAAATTAAAAGTTATGGTAAGCTATTTATTTTTATGGTAAAATTCCCCAAACTTTTGGGTAGCACCTCGTATTCCTAAATAATAGTTTAATATAGTTTATTGTTGAATTAATAACTCGTGATAATTTTCACACACTAGAAAATTTCCATTCATTTTCTCACGGAATGAGCTTTATACTGTAATTGGTGAATTAATCATAAAAAAAAAAAGTTTGCTACCTCTCCATGTAAGAATTTATGAAGAGCTATCAGATAATGATAGATATAATATATTAATTTTTAAAAGTGAACTTTGAAGTTATATATAACAATTTTCAGGTGAAAGCCATGGTTGAAGGACGTGATCGTCGTCCAGAACTTGGATACAAATTGGCTCTTGAATTGAAGGATAAAACTAATAATGGGTTAAATGACAAAGCTGAAGATGAAGTTGAAGAAAGTGGCTGAATTCAATGATATTTAGAACCAGTGTTTAAATAATCAGCACGCTCATGCTTGCTTTGTCATTAATTGCTTCCACTAATTGCACATAATGTCATCCATTATTCTATACATACAGTATTAAATAAGATATTATTATACCAGTGTATAAGAAAAAAGTTTGTTATTAAGTGTTCTTGATACAGAATTATTATCAGTAATGTAATTATATAACAATTAATTTGTAATTGATTAATTGATAACCTGACAAAAGATAATTGATTGTGCCCTTGCTATAATTTCTTTATAGCTAGAGATGCCATAGTGCCTCGTAAAAATTAATATTTATACATGTTTTAAGTGTCCTGTTTAACAACTATTGTTAATTATTTATTAATGTATTTGTTATTGTTAGTAAAGTTTTATGTTTGTAAAAACTCAATTGCAATAATTTTAATTTCTTCGATATTTATTACTTAGGGTTTATAATACTTTGAATAAATTTATATTTTCATTTATTTTTGTTATAGAATTTAATGATGCATAAGTTCCTTTTATTTAGGATTACATTTTACATTATTTATTAACGCAGTAGAACCCTGGTTTTGATAAATTTTTTAACCAGGTATAGAACTATAAAAAAATTAAGTTACACATTTTTGAAGTAATCCCTTTGATATCCTCTTCTAATGACTTCCTGATGCCTAACTATTGATGTAGAAAAAAATTAATAACATAGTTTTTACTTATTTTTCAATATGTACTTTTTACTGATGAGGAAAGAATGTTAATCTTTTTGGCACCAATTTACTGTAAATCTTAATTCATGAACAGAGTAGGTTAAAAACTGTTAGTAAACATGGCAGATTTCTGATGTTCCTTATGAAATTATGGAATTTTTGTAATAACAGTGTAAAAATTGTAATTTTGCTAAACCAGCAGTCAGGGGATGAATGTGGAAGCAAATGTTCCAGTGATACATTTGATGATGATGATGATAACATATTGGCAAATGAGGTTAGTTTTAGTACATTTATTGTTTGTGAAACTGTATCAATTTCCAAAAAGAATAATTAATAACAAACAGAAAATGAATCTGGACCTCAATTGTAATTTCAAGTCAAACAAATCCACAAATAAAAGACAAAAATTAACACGTGCATCTCAAGATAACCTGATAGGCTTTTAAAATGCTGGTAACATGATTTTATTCTCTCCATTTCCAGCTGTTAACTGCAATCTATCGATAGTGCAAAGAATTCTTTTTAAAGCCATTAGTGCACCAGATGGCGGTGAAAGAATTATAATAATTAACACGATAGTAATCAACCGATAAAGTCTAAAATGAGTTTATGCAAACGTAGTCTCTATGGACAGTTTATACGGTTATATAAGCATGATGGCTGTCCCAAAAAAGTTAAGCACTGTTCTGAATTCTGTTGGAGAAAAAAAGTTATAACCTTTACTAATCAGCTATCTTGTTTTCTTTGTTGTTAAAGGATGCTGTTCAAATTGTTCGGGGGTTCATTTAATTTAGATTCTCAGCTAGGAGAATGAATAAGCTTAATCTACTGGGATCAGTTAGTTTAATATAATTTTGATCTTCTTAACTATTATTTAGAATAATGGCAGTCCAATTTATTTCAGTTAACCAGGTTTCTACTGTATTCTTGATTCTTGTATAAAAATTTGTTTGTGCAATTTATTTTTTGCTATAATTTTTTTTTTTATTTAAAATGATATTTATTCCAGATAGTTTTTTCTTATGTTATGCAAATCATTTAACTAACAGAATGCCTTTATAAACAGTGATTAAAAAAATGTACTTACTATAAAAATAATATATTCATAAATTATAAGGTATTATAAATTGCAGTATTATTTTTATACAATTTTATATTTATATTTTAAGAATTATTTTATTATAAGAATTGTATGTATTTTATTAAGCAGTGAGTTAAACTTTTCCAGTCGGTAACTTTTTTTAAGTTGTTGAAGTTATATATTTTTCTCGGATTAGAAGTAACTTCAAAAAATACAAAAAGTAATATTTTTACATCAGTTTACATTAAGCAGTTTTGTTTTATAATAAATATTTCTGTTCTCTGCTTTAAAATTTTTAAATATATTTATCTACAAAAATTCAGTGATCTATTATAATATTCTTATATTGTTTGCATTTATTTTTATATAATCATAAGGAAAGTAGTTCAAAGTTTAAAGTTTGACCATAATAAAAAAAAAAAAAAAGTTAAATTTTGGATAGAATGGTCCAATATTTTAGGTCTGCAGTTTTGGTTACATGTTCGCTTCTACTTTTAGTTTTGTAATCATTTATGTACATTAAAAAGAAAAATGTTGTTCTTAATTGTATGAGTTATTCTTGGTTGTTGATTTTAGAATGAGCATAGAAATTATTAGAGGTCGATTTACTCAATGAATTGACCGACATTTATTATTTAATGTGTACTTATTAAAGAATTAATTAAAAATAACATTTAAAAAAAATGTACATTTAATAAGTTACTTCCTATAAAATAATTAATTCAAAGTTCATTTTAATATGGATAATAAAAGCACATTTTACTGGCCTACATGTCGGTGGTAGCATTTCAGAATTTTATTCAGAAAGTTCTAGGCTCGTATCCTGGTCAGATTTAATATTTTTTATTTACTATAAAATTTCTGTTTTATTCTCATATACTTTGAGCTTAGATAAACTAATAACTCCCCACATACAAATATACAATATTATAATGAATATACAGACATGGATCTTTCTACTTAATTTGACTATATATATATATGTCTTATCTTAAAACAATCAATGTAAATAGTATTATTATTTTTTTAAATATATTATTATATCAGGGTCTTTCCCTTTTCTGGGTGTTTTTTTTTTGTTTTTGTTAAAATTTGGATGTTGAAATTAAACTAGTTATTACATACTCGTATGTACAAGAAAAAAATCTAATTTCAATAACAGTACTGTAGAAGTACTTTCTTAACAAAAGTATCGAATGTTGAATGATATTCACATACATAATAAAATGTAGTTTTCTCACCTATCTCATATGTAATCTGAATATTCAATAAAGTAAATTCTTTCGGTGCACTGTTATATGCTGATTTATGTTGACAGTTAACAGTAGCACCTTTAAAATCTTTATTTCCTTTTATGCCTACAATCACTGTCATAACATCTTCTAGGTCCTTTACCATCACTACATTTTTTCATCTTCATTGTTGTCATATTAAACTTAAAGTTTTGGGTTTTTCCTTCGGTCAAAAGTCAATTATGAAAATTTATTGCAATCTGGGCCTCTGTGTTAGATTACTTTCTTCTACATAGCTGATTATTTCTTTAATTTCCTTTATTTCTTTAATAAAAGTTTTCATTGTGTTTATATTCACTACAGATATTAGGAACAAATTTTTTTTAATGAATACCATTTCCATGTTAAGGTTATTTTTTACAAATAGATTTAAAATTTCTTGGGGACCAAATAATTTATATCATATTTTATAAATCTCCAAACCCAGCTGCAAATTTATATATATATATATATATATATATATATAAAATTTAAATAATATATTTATAATATATATATTTTGCTGATTACCTTGCAATAGTCGACCTTTTCTTGACAAATTTCATTGTTGAGAAAAAATTGCCTAGAGGTATAAAAGAATTTCATTTTACTACAGAGTGTAGATAAATTTAAAAAGAATCCAAGTTAAATCAAATTTTTAGTAAAAATAACAATTTTAATTTAATTTCTTTATGTGTAAAATTACTTCTTACTATGTTTATTTTTAATAATTTATTTTTTTTTAAATGTTAAGTACTAAATCGACTTTAATAAATAAAAAATTAAAAAATAGAGTTTAAAGAAAGATTGGGAACTGTCCTAGCTCATGTGGAAAATATCCAAGCAATTTGTATTTATATCCTTGTAGAACAGAAGGTTAAGTAAAATTAAAAATTCATTATAATTTTCTAAAAGACTCCTTATATGTTTTGCAACTTTTTTTAGTAGCCCAGAGGCAGCTGTGTCTTTGTACAGTGAGTGTTCCTGCAGTTCATTACATCTCTGGACTACCAGCCCAGAGTATGTTGTTAGAATCCAACACGGGTTTGGTGATCAGCAGATAATATTTCCTTCAGTCTTATTAGTATCTTAATCATTAGAATGTTTCTGGCCTGGACTGGCTTTGAACTAGCTATCTCCTGCGTTAAAAGGCCAGCACTAACCATCCGTGCAAAATCAGTGCGCCAAACATATAATGATATTTTAATTTGTAGCATTGTTTGTATATATTATTTTTAATAAGCAGTAATTAAATTTTAAAATGTAATTATCAATTATTTTTTAAAGTTTTCTTTGTTGTTTTTTGTTGTATTTTTTAAATATATTTATTGTTATATGTATTTATTATTGATATATATATATATGAGTATATATTTTTTTTAATATGGTTTATTTTTTTTAAAAATATTTCCTTCCATATTGGTGAAATATTGAACTATTTTTTTGTGAATTGCATTTCTTTTAGATTATTATTTGTTAATGAATTTGCTGATTTTATGTTGTGTTTTGTTAAATGATGAATGTTAACTTAAGGCTTAGTTTGAGTTTGTACATCTATGATAATTTACTACTTAATGTTCAGTAAGTAATTTATCACTAATTGTTCCTTTGTAACAATTCTGTAGAATTATTGTTCCTCTTGATATTCATTCCATGTCTTTAGACAAGTTCTTAACTACGGGAAAAGTATAATAATATTGTATTTATTCTAATACAGATTCACTGAAATTACATATGTCTCTTAATGAACTAAGCAAGTTCTTTTCATCCAATTTATCATATAATCTAATATTAACATTAAATTATTGTGAATAAATTAATCAATAATGTTAAATAATTCCTAAAGATTAGTGATTTTTATTAATTTGCTTTTGTGTTTTTGCTGACTATTTTTGTTTACTGTTACTAGTCATTTTTATCATATTAGTTGAATAATTATAATCAGTAATTTAATTTATAATTGTCCTTTTGTGATGTGTTTTATACTAATAATTTAAGTCGGTTGTATATTGTTGTCTGTTTACTATTGCTTGTAGACTTTTCTGGATATTTTAGATCCAATTAACTACTTTTTTCATCAGTGGTTTGGCATTAGAGAATATGCATACTTTCTCACTTTCATCATCATGCTTTTAGTCTTTTCAAACACACCTACAGTAACATAAATATCTCTGAAGTGGTCACCAGAGTGGACTGAAGATTAAGTGTTTACGGTAAAATCGGTTCACTTTATCGTTAAACATAAATAATTTTCATTATCAGCTGTCATAGACAAAACATTGTCGGTAAATTGTATTTTTTCATCTGAAAAAAAATCTCTGCTAAATAGTATTTAATTATAATCGTAGATGGAAAATATTGAAAACTGTTTTAAAAATTAATGACTGAAAATTAAATCCATGTTTCATCATCACATGTAAAATAAATGCGATGATGAAACATTCAAGTGGTGCTTCATTATCTATTACTTACGGTTTTTAAAATTACTTGTTGATTTGACAATTATCATAAATTTTTTGAATTCTGTTATAAATTAACATTACCTAAGTCAAAGTTCCATCTTTATATAGTAAAATCTTCTTCTCATTATTGAACTCTCTTATAGTTAGATTTTGAACCAATTTTTAATCGTAAATGAAGTACAATAAAACTACTTTTCGTGTGAGGTTTATTTTTTGCTGCGTGTTTAAATTTCTCAATATAAACGCGAGAAAACATCGTGTTATTTTAATAATTAATAAGTCTTTTGGTTTTGTTATATTAATTTTTATGCTATATTTATGATGTACAATCTCTTTAGTTGCTGTGAAGTTTATTACGAAATGACTGAAACGTGTCAGATTTGATATGCTTTTATAAATGTTGAGTTCAATTACAGATTTCTTTGTTAAAAGCATTATATAGAAATAGGTTAATCTTTGTAAGTATAATTTAAAAACATAATAAAATGAGACTGTAATGAGACTCTAAATTTCTCAAGAGAAATTTAAATAAACGCAAAGTAAATTAAGCAAGGTATATTTTTTTTAATTTCAATCACTGGTGATGAACTAATTTCTGATCATGTAATACATGTATGAGATATATTTTGATGTTTACTGTAGGTAAGTTGGGCTTCAACAAACAATCTGATAGAATGTTGAAGATAGTATTAAACAATATAATAAAATGTAGTTTCAGGTTAATTTTTTTTTTTTTTTTTGTAAACAGTTTTTGAGTTTTCAGATTGTAGTTTACCTTTCTAATTTACTATTTCTTAAGATTTTTATTAGAAATAGAAGCTTAAATTTACTGGTCCATGTATTCTTGCTATATATTTAATTTCATTTAGCTTAAATTATTACTAAGCATTTTAGTTATTTAGCTCTTATTTTTTATATTTAATCTGTAAATTAACATATAAGGATATCAAAAAGACAAACTCTTTTAAGAAAATAATCTAATGGTGTTAGTTAATAGAATTGAATTTCTGTAGTGGTTAAAGTCCGTAATCTTTGAACATTGTTGACCAATTTTTATAAATTTTAAACGATTTGAAAGATTACTAAAGTATAATATTCTGTGTACTCTTCATATCAGACTTTTAATTTTTTATTATATACACTTCTACTCAAAACTTAATTATATGTGTTGTTATTATGAAACTTTTTTAAGGTAAAAACTATTTAAATGGAAGTATGTTCTGTTAAAGTGATTTATTTTATGATGTTACATTAATTTTAACATTTTAAATTTACTTAATCTAATTTTAATCATCGGTTTTAAAATATAGATATTCTAGCTTGTTTGGTCACCCCTGTTTTGGGTGTATAATATTTATACTACTTGTAATTGTGTCATTAATAATATTTATTGTATACTATATATATAAATTCCCAGTCCTAAACAATCGATACTAAAGGATGTTTGTTCAGGAAGACTATTTCATTTACATGGAGATAGTTAAAATTACTGTTATCCTTTATTAATTTAGGTAAATGCCTTTAAATTCAGAACTCTTCATAGAGTATCTGAAAACTACAATTTTAATAAGTATACTATTACTTGCATGGTGTTCCACTAAAAATTAAAACCGATTGGAAGTACACTGCATACACTTAAAACTAAACACAAGATTAGTACAAGCCTAGTGAAAGTAATTTCATATAATAATAACTATTATGCATATGGTATGCTGCGGCTGTCATTATAAAGTCAACATATTGAAAAATGTACAATTGACATAATGTGATCTCCACATTATCAATTGCAAGGCATCTTTTTTTATCTCATTGTTATATGAGTAGAATTTTAAGCTTTGTACAAAAAGGAATAAAATCGGCAGATTGAATACCATTGAATTCTTCTGACAAAAAACATTACATTATTGGAATAGGTTAATAATGTATAGATAAAATCATGTATACTCAAGATCATTGAATTATTTCAAGTTAACATGTTTTGTCATTAGTTCCTTGATTGTCAGGTTTATGAGATTGTTATTTTAATAATTAATTTTTCTTTCAGTTAGTGTGATATTTGATTTTATTTATCATTATCAAAACGCGTATTAAAATTCATGATACATTGAATTATATTACAATGAGATGTAAGATTATAGTTACATTAAATTTACGTGTACAATCCAATTCTATCACGCATGCTGGGCTGCCTTTATAACTAGTCACATTAGGTATGTGCCTTGAAGCAGGATGAGATTAGTTTTAGTACCATAAATCATAAAATAACAAAAATAGCCTGTTGAACAAAACTAAGACAGGAATAATTTAATTAATTTATAATAACAAGCCTCTGTCAAAAATTACCATGTAAAAATAGTTATTCTGCTAGTTTTGTGAGGTATCTTGAATTAAAAAACTGGTCTCATCAAAAGAAAACATACACACTGATCAAGTCTTCCTTAATCACTTTATTTGAAATTATTTAAATCAGTTTCACTGCATAATCAGATGCTTTTTCCGAGTTATGTACTACTGATCTTTAATAAGAATTAATTCATTAATGAATCCAATTATAATTCATATATTTGAGTGTATGAACAATGTACAATGCTCAGTACAGAGCAAATAATATTATATAATTTTAGTCTAGCATTCAAGTAGAGAAGATATGGGTAGACATGACTAAGGAGAGACTTAAAAACATTGTCTAGAACAGTGGCATGTTTAAAGCCAGTCCTGTATGGATTTATTTTATTTGAATTATAAGAACTGGTACTATACATAAGTGCATTTATAAATATTTATTTTTTAAATTTGCCGGTATATTGTATTAATCCTTTTATTGCAGTTTTTTCACTAATGGTATATAATGACATGTAGTTTAATAGTGTTATTTTATTTATTTAAATGATATTTTATTTCTGTTTCTAATAAAAAAATTTAGATTTATTGATTCAGATCTTGAATTAAATTTTTGTAAATAAATTTGTTAAAAAGTATTTTTAATAATGTGCCTTTAATTTTTTTTATATAAGCAACACATTTTATTAATAATTATAATTATTATAATCTTATCTGTAGACTGTGGCCTTAATTTTATTAGACTACTCTGTTATTTTAATTTAATCTAATATATTTACAGCAAGATCCTGTAAAGATAACATTTTTCTTGATTTTTGTGTTCCAAAAGTGTGTTTGTTTTAAAATGTACATACAAAATGTTTATTACTGTATTAGTGCTATTCTTGTATGATTTTTTTTTTTTTTTGTTTTTAATTACAAATTACTTAATGACATTTAGTCGGCAATTAAAACATCATCATTCATTAGTACCTCTTTAAATTAGCTGTTATTAAATTAAATTTTGATATTAAAAACTATGATTCCTCTTAGTTTGTACTGGTAAAAACTAATTAAAAGACACTTTTTAGTTAAAATTTAATGCATTAATTTAATTATATAATTAACTCTTTCCAGCACAGGGTTGAGATGCTGACAAAAGTTACCTTTCTGCACGGAATATTTATTTCACCGTAAATTTTGTTTCATATGGCAACATTATATTAACTAACATGATTTAAAAATGAAAATATAAGAAATATTTGAATAAAAGTCATTAAAAAAAAATATGGTGGTCCAAATTTTGAACCACCATGCTGGTTCATGTACTTTTTAATGTTTGTTACTTCTTGTTTTGGAAATCAAAGAAACACATCTTATTCTTTCCTGGGCACAATGGAACTTCACAAACTTTACATAGCCAAAAAGTTTTCTATTCAGTTGATGTCTTGAACAATCAGGTCTTACTTCATTTGGAACATTAAATCTTCTTCTTTGATGCAGTCTGGGGAGAAACTGAATGTTGTTTACCTTTAGCCTGAACATAGTCTACTGCCATTAATAATCTTGAAATAGTTCTAAAAAAATCTTTAAAATATTCAGAGCTTTATACAGTAACAGCTATTTTACTACTATTACATCTATATAATACCAAAATTTCTATGCCATTACTTTCGGCTTTTTCTATCAATTTTGTATGTTTTTTTTTTAATTGATCAAACTTGTTCACATAATTCATTTGTAGACTAGTCTGGTATAGCAATAGAACAAGGAATTTGGTCTCCGAACCATCCTTTTCTTTCTTTATACAAATTTTGTTTCAACTGAACTTGTAAGTCATGGCTGTTAAAAAAATTGTCAAAATATGATTTATGATATTTATTTTCAAGTTCATGCTGCAGATTGGCTAATCTAGTAATAGTTTATGGGTAGCTGAAACTTGTGATAGGCTGCTGATATTCTGTAAGAGATGGCTCACGTAAAACCGAGTTTCATATAGTTAAGATAATAGAAGGTATATGTGTTGCTGATCATCTGTGGAAGACTGTTCACAGCTTACACTTGGATCACATATCTGTAAAATATTGTGTAATTCATCCATGTCTTCACCTGAAGTCTATGATAATTCAATTGTTTCTGGGTTAGAATTTGATTTGTTGACAGAATTATTAATTCATTGTCATTTATGGAGGTATGTCATTGTTCAAATCTTTGTAGATTTGTTCTACAGTTAGTTTTTTATACCTCTATCTACATTATATTTACTCATCCCAACACACCTAACCAAACTTTCACAGCATGGACAAACTGACACAGTGGTAAAAAATTTGGATTCTTAGTTAAAACAATTAAAACAAAAAGAGCAAACACTTTCCAAATATTTGATTTACACCAGTAAAAAAATAAAAAACTGAACTGTAATATTAATGTAATTTCAACTATAATAGATTAAATAAATTTTACAAAAAAATACCAACACATGTAACAGTGTTGTAACGCAACACGACTGTGTGCACACATTCTATCAGATTGTTTATATCGAGCAGATAAAGCAAACAGTTTTGCCAGACACGTAAATTAGTTCGAAAATATTGTATAATGTGCAGTACAAAATTGTTCGTAAACTAAATCAATGTGCCACAATGATATTTACAAATAAAAAAATGGTCTATTATTTGAACCACATGCTTGAAAGAGTTAAACATAATAATTTTATTATTAAACATATTAATTTATTAACTAAAGTGATAACCATAATTGCAGTTGCCTTGTTCCCACTGACCTGTTAATATAAATTGTGGATGATGATTAATAAAAAGAAAAAATACTGATCACAACGTGCATAATTTAGATAGATAAATCAAAATTATGCTGTCAGAGGAAATTAAAAAATAATGATTGATATCACTTTTGTGGTATACAATGAAAAATAACTATTTCTTTTATTGAACTCAGAAGTTCTTGTCAAGTAGTAATCGTTCAGGAATCCAAAACAACAGCTTGACAAAATCCAAATTTTTTTTTTTAAATAAGCAATTAATTTGAGTTTAGTTGTCATCTATAAATTGTAATAAATATAAAAAACCTGAATCAAAATTTGTTTAAAAAATTAACCTGCAATTCAGGTAAAAACAAATGAAATACTAAAAAATTAGTTTGTTTAAAAAAATTCTATCTAATTCTTTCACATTACATCAGTATTCTTTTGCTGTTATTTTTCAGTGTGTAGCTGTTATAAATTGTAAGAAGATTTATCTTTTATCAAGGTCAAACATGATTTTTATCTAGTTATTTTAAATCATAATATGTCAGAGAATTTGTAATATTGGTATTGGTTTATATGAAGCGTACATTTATAGTATTATAAAACAAATTTATGTTATATCTAGAAATTAATTTTTTAGATGCAGATGCCAATTCAAAAAAGTGTCTTAAGGGATTAATATTTGGAAGAAATTATTGTCTGTTTCTTTTTTTTTTTTTTTTTTTCAAATAATTATCAAAATATTAAGATAGCTTGAATGCATTTCAGCCAAATTATTATTTTCTTTAAAAACAACATTCTGAACAAGGTATTTTTTTTTGTGTACTTAACAAAAATGTTGCTTATTATGATACTTTGATAATAAAGATACAGTAGAGCATATGAGAGGAAATTTTGGTCACTATAATTTAAATGACTTGTCGTTTTATAGAAAACTGTTTCTATTAAAGTAAAAATTTATTAAATTTTGCTATCATTCATATATAAAGTATTGAGTTATATTTGTATTAAGTTACTGTTTATATAGAACTTTCTTTTCACAGTTTGTAGGTTCGTGCCATTTTGTTTCTGGTCTTTTTTATTAAGTTATAATAAATTTAAAAAACTATTTTTATATACATTTATATCTCTCCATTGTATTAATAGAGAATTTGTTTTGTTAAAGTTAAATTTTTTTCATTGTCGGTCTGTTAAATTGTTGGTTTTCTGTTAAAACAGTTTTGATTATTTCATAATAATTATATGATTTGTGTGATTTTCGTATTTTTTATCTTATAAGAAAAGCAGTGCAGGTATTTATAACACCAATAATATATACATATAAATAAAATGTTTATAGTACTTAATATATTAGGATATATTAGAAGAATAGATTTAGTATGTGGTACCCCAATAATTTATTAAATATTAATAATGTACTATTTAACATTTGAACAGTGTGAAAGTCAATAAAAATATCCGATAAATGTTGTATATGTGAAAAGGTACATTTTTTAAATATATTTTTTACAAAAGAAATATTTTTATTTGCTATTTCTCAACCTGTAAAAATTTTTTATTATCTGTTTTAGAAGAACATGTAACATTTTGTACTAAAATACTGAGATTGATTTTTTCATTTTCAATTAAACATTTGTGCTTTTACTACACGTAATTTATAATGTTCTACATCTGTTTAACTTCCATTTACGATAATTTTAACAAAATTTTTAAAATAACATTTTTATCTTGAATATTACCCTCATTTCTTGTCTTAACATGAACATGTTAAAACAACATTAATATGAACGTTTTATGATTGTTGGATGTTTTGTCTATACAGTAAGGTCCACCTATGCTGAGGTCCACTGTTTTGTTTGTCCATTTTATTTAACGTCCATTGGTATCTTATTTAAAGTGGACCATTAGTTTTGGTCCACTTCTTTTAATCCACACAGATTTATTACACTCAGATTTAGATCTGTTTTCAGTCCACTGTGAGTTATGACATCAAGGCAGACATTGTTACAATTTGTAGAAATGCAACATGTTTGCTAGGTGATATGATATTGGAAATATGAATTTTGGAAAAAGTTTTTTTAATTATGGCAGAGATGATTTATTCTTAAAAAAAATAATAAACCATATACCTTATACCATACAAACCTTATATTTTTGATATCGTTGTGCACCATTATCAACAATATAAGGACAAACAACGCATGACAACTTACCTGAGAGCCATCACATATACACTAAAGGTGAACCCTGCAGAATTGATTGATGAATGAAATCTGTAACAATTAATTAATAGGTATATATCATAATTATTCTGGGATACATTTACAATAAATAAATTTAAAAAGTTATATTTCCCTTTTTTTTTATTTATCTTCGTAAATGGATTAGACAAGTATGTGATGGACTTTATTTAAAGGTCTTCTAGTGGATAATACGGTAAATGGACATTACCGGGAGTGGACATAAATGTGATGAACAAAACTGGAATATGGACTAAATAAATAATTAATAGACAGTGGACTTTAGATGGACCTTATCGTGTGGACCAAACATCCTGGAAACACTTTATATCGATATTTACAAATCTTAGAACAATCTTTCTTTGTCATATTCATTAAATATTATTTAAAGTATTCAGAAAACAAAATTTAGCATTATACATAATAATGTATCTTGTAATCCAACACACATACAATAATTATGAAATATTTATTTATATATTACCATATTTATGTTAGCTGAATGTTGCGCTCTTATGACATCAGAAGAAGTTCATTTCACAAGTAGATAAGAGTATATATTTTTGCTTTTAATTTATTTAAAACTGAGGTTTTTGTTGCACACTTTTGTTCCTAGGCCTTTAACCTTCAGTTTAGTGCCACTTAACAGTACAATACCAAACAGTATAAGAGTTTTACTTCTTAAGAGCTTTACCCTCTACAATGGAAGTTTCATGCCTTCTATGAATCATGAACACAGTCCATGTGTAGGATCATTATGCTCTGTTTGTAAAACTAAGAGTTTGACAGAAGTCTGTTTTCTTATTTAGGATCTTATCAAGCTTTGGTCAGAAAAAGTCCGCCATGAACTTGAAATTGTTCAAACTCCCATTTATAAGTTTTGTTATCAGTAAAATCACATACTTGTTTATACTCTTAGTATTTGTGTGGACTGAAATACCAGTATCATTTGGCAGCATTAAGAGCTGACAACAGCAGTTAATATTACTTTCAACCAAGCTCAGAATTGAAAGGTGAGAAGCTGGATATCATAAGTGCCATTTGACTATTCTTAACAATGAAGCCCCTACTCTTGTACAGCACTTTATTAAAAATAGTAAAAAATTTCCTTTTGACAGTTGTAGAACACTTACCGAGGTTGTAACTTAGTCTTATTTTAGGAATCTCCTGATAAACACTTTTCAAACCGTAAGCCAATCCAAGAAGCGTTTATACAAAAATCTTAAACTTTATGCCTGCTCTGACCAGAAGTCATCCATGAAAGAGATTTTGACTTTGATGTCTCTCAAGTGATGTATCAATTAGCGTTTTTTTAGTCAATGTTTGTTTAAACCATACGCCCAGCAAAGAACCCTGTAGCTACATAGTTATGAGGGGTAGTGGTCCATCTGTTGATTCCCTCTTCAGCATTATATGCCATTATTTATTTAATTTAAAACATAGATGATAAATTTACTTGAAAAATCATTAAAAATATAGTGCAGATTTTAACTTGATTATTAAAGAATTACTGTAATTAGTTTGCACAGTGCCAAAATATGATAATATAGTTTTTAAATTTTTTATTAACTACACACTTTTACTTTTTTTTAAATTATTCTAGAAGACTGTTATGTATTATAAAAGATATATAAGGTAAAATATAAGGTATATTTAAGCAATTTTTTCTTTTCCCCCTAGACAGCTTATAAATTTAGGAAGATGAAGGTAAAATTAGAGAACAAAGATTAAGCATAAGAGTGGTTTAAACAAAGTAAAACTAATAAATGCACAGTTCAATTTTTAAAAAGTTATTTATAGTTAAATATCAGAATTAATAATAAATAAAACATAAGATTTAATATAATAATCTTAATATTAATAATTATATCTTAATAATGTAATCTCAATATTTTATTTGATATAGAACTTTATTCTTTTGTTTTTTCTTTTCTTTTACAATTTTATTTAAAATCTCAGTTTGAAAGTCAAAAAGTTATTGGGGTTCTACCATATATATTTTTAGGCTGTAATTGATATATAGTAACTTTCTATTTTTCAGAATAAACTTTTTCATTAAGAATAATCAGGTTGTATTTTAAAATTTGTTATTGTAATGTAGTTACTATTAGTGTTGTGTATTGAATGGATAATGTAGATTATATATATGTATATTGTATTTTTTTATTTAGTATAATATGGATGTAAATTAACTGTCTCTAGCACAGTCCATTTGCTTATATTTTTTATTATTGTTAAATGGGAAATGCAGTTTTTCTAAATAAATAAAAAAACATGTATGTGTCATAAGACTACTGTATTAAGGTCTATGCTGGTAATGGAGTGGTAACATCTTGGGCTTTCATCTGGATCCTACCGGGCTGGTCTAGTGGTTAACGCGACATTGCAAATCAGTTGATTTCGAAGTCGAGAGTTCTAAGGTTCAAATCCTAGTAAAGGAAGTTACTTTTATATGGATTTGAATACTAGATTGTGGACACCGTTGTTCTTTGATAGTTGTGTTTCAATTATCCACACTTCTCAGGAGTGGTCAACCTGAGACTGTACTTTGTTTACATTTATCCATATACATATATCCTTATTTATCCTCTGAAGTAATACCTTATGCTAAACAGAAAAAGAGACTTTCATCTGGAGATCCCAGTTAGGCATGAGATTTTCTTCATACACTTCAAAAATTTCATTTCTAAATCTCATGGAGAAGGAAACTCACTTATGTGGTGAGTTCATCAAGCAAAAAAAAAATATGTATATATATGATGCTTAAAAAAATGAAAATGGACAATTGTTTAATTAATAAAAAAAAATTGAATATTCTTAAAGTAAAATTAATTAAGAATAAAATTCTTTTTCTCTTATTATCTGCATTCTACTGTTATTGTTAAGTGTTGATTAAAACAAGCTAAATTTTTTGTCTTTGTTAAATTACTGCTGATGGTCTCTCTTTTTCTGATAACCCTCTGGAACAACCATAAGGTATTACTTCAGAGGATGATATCTATGAATGTAAAAGAAATGAAGTCTTGTATAGTCTCAGGTTGAACATTCCTGAAATGTGCAGTTAAATTGAGACCCAATCACCGAAGAACAACACTATCCATGATCTAATGTTAAAATCTGTGTAAAGTAACTGCTCTTACTACGATTTGAATCTTAGAACTCTCAACTTTGAAATCATCTTTTACAATGACAAGTTCACCACTTGGATTTTTGATTTTCTGGTATTTTTTTTACTTAACCACTTATATTACACCTTTCGGTTTAAAAATTAATGTAAAAATCATAGCCAAAGTCATTATGATACAAATAAAACAAATGTTTTTGTTTAGAAATTTTTATTTAAACAGTATGTGTATTTATTTAAAGCAGTAGTATACTATTTTTTGGGGATAATTTACTGCTTTTGGGGTCCAGTAATATTTTATTTTTGCTTTATAATGTAGTAATGAAGTAAATATGATTCATGAATTAATGCTATATTATAACCCGTGTTTACAATGCTGCATTATATACTGATAATATAGTTTATTTTTGAAGTTGTTTTCAAGGTAATTAATTGTTAATAATGTCAGTATATAAGACACCATTGTAAGCTCATTATTCAAATCGTTTTTGTTTATACTATTTGATGACCACTAACAAAATAATTTTATTATTATAAATGTTACTTTATAAATAATTTTTGTGCCTGTTATTCGTTGTAATTATTTATTTTTTTTAAATATACCTATTTAATTATATAATTTTAATAATATTAATTGGTGTTTGGTGATAGTTAATTTATATTCCTTATGTGTATTTTATAACAATTTACTAAAGAGGTTAGTGCTTTACACTTTCATTACTAGTGTATTGTCAAGATGTTACTAATAAGTAAAAAAATAATTATAGTTATTATAAAAGACTGCCATTATAATTTTTTGCACAAAATAACACGTTGCATTGACAATCTGCTTCTCTTCTTTTTTTTTTTAAAAACTTTAAATATTAAATATTAAAAATATAATTTTTATTGATTTTATTTTTAAAATGATGAATAGAGGATTTTAATGAAATTAATTGTCTTTTAGTATAATTGTGTGATTGTAGTGCTATTGAATTTTTAATTGGCAAAAATCAGGTGTTCTATATAATGCTGAATAGTAAATATAGATATTTGATTATTATCTCATATTATAGTGATCTTTCTGTAATTAGTAGAGGAGTATAATTGGCTATACCCTATAACTCTTGGAATGATTTAGTTGGTGGTTGGACTGGTAAGTTTCATATCTTAACTAGTAATAATATTGTTACTGATGCGAACAACAGTGTAATGAATGCTATATATATAAAAAATTCTATAATGTTTACTTTTACCAAATTGCTAGATTTACGATATTTGAAACATTTGTTGTAAATATCAGTTGAATCCAGAAGATTGGGTTGTCTAGTCAGAACATTTTTTGTTACTTGGCTGTGCAAACTAATACCAGTTCACAACTCATATTTGTCTGTTAAAGATACATTCCAGTCAGTTCTTGCTTGGCCAACTTATTTGTTAGTGATTTCAAGTTGTATTAATGTTAATTGTAATAAATAAAAATTTAGAAATAAAATGTTAAAAAGGAAATATATGTGATAGAAAATGCAGTGGCTAGCTTATATAAACAATAATTACCACTGTTATTATTATTATAATATGTGATTCATATAGACCTGATTGTTTGTTTATAATTATTTTAATTATTGAAACTGTGAATTATGGTTTATAGCAAATTATAAATCAATAAAAATAATATTGTAGGGTGTAGTACATTGCTTGCAGTTAATTTATATTTACTTTTAAAACTATTAGATCTGTATCATTAAAAATTACATATCATTCTTTATTTCTGTTTGTTGTTTGTTACTTAGTGCTTGTGATAGAAATATATATATTCAACTATTTATTTGTTCACTATTTTTTTTCATTGTAACCTTCTGGTAAATAGTCATTAGTGTATTTGGCCACTTGATATTTAACATCATGAATTCTTATAATTTAACATCTTTTTTCTCTCTTGTTGAATTATCTTCAGCTTTCTTTTACATTGAAAGTTTATGGTTTTGTGTTGTTATATTGGACAATATTGCTAATTTTTATTAAAAAATATGATTATTACTTACAGGACTGTATAATAGTATGGAGAGCAACTGCAGTGTCCACTATAACCTTTAATAATCAAATTAAACTTGATGCTTGTAGAGCAGTTCTTGATGAATCTTGCAACAAGTGTTATCATTCCTATCAACTATGATGTATATAATGATACATTCTTTGCTGTTGGAAGGATATAATGCTGCTGAGATACATGACAATTTTACATTTTGGTAACAATGTTGAAAGGCTTTTAAAACTAACTGTAGCATACTTTATTTTTAAGTAAAGGTTTTACCCATTATTAAGGAAGCTTATATGAGGTTAAGTCAATTATTATCCGCAATATAGTTATAAAATTTTATTGTAATCAAATAGGAAACTTACAAGTACATCATTTTT
>JAAAKQ030127494.1:0-13607 GCA_010016005.3 Zanna intricata | reverse complement strand
TAGTTAACCTTCAAAATTACAAAACATTTTAACTTTAGATCTCTTGAAATCTTCTATATATATATATATATATATATTAAAAATAAATCGAGAATCAGTCATTGTGTTTCAGTGTATGAAGATGTCGAACACAAAATGTGCCTAAAAGGAGAGATATGTTTTTTAATCTATAATATTAGCTCGTAATTAATTTCCCCCAAAATTTCAGGGCGACTAGAGCAGACGTCTGAGCAAATGTCGCGGGGAAATGTTTTGTAGAGCCCGTAGAACCACTTAAGACTCGCGGAAGAAAGTACAACCTTCCCCGCCTTTTGGCCCAAAATTCCAAAAAACTCTTTTTTCATTTTCGGCCGTCTTACCGCTCCCCTGAAACTCTTCCGCGGTGGAAATCGATATTGCATTACAGCGCTGACCCTGAAAAGTGTGATAAACTCCATACAAAACTTGCAAAATTTCTAGGGGATCGGGGAGAATCCTAGAATTGAAATGTAGTCGTCTTCAAGAGTGTGCAAGCTGTTTTTCGACATGCGAGCAAGATATTTTACTTATCTGTGACCTATGTTTTTTATTGGTGCCTCCCCTTCAGAAAACTCCAAAGTTTATTATAGGTTTTCAAACCGATGAAGTATTGAGGAAAAATTTTGAGATACGGGGGCTTTTTTGGAAAATTGTGTATCTTTTTGAGGCCTACTCATAATATAAAGTATAAGGAGACCCACAGCGCAAAATTTATTAGAATTCATTATGTTCAGTATCCTTTGAAACCCTCGGAAAAGTTTTAAAAATTGGAGAACGACTCCCCTCTCCGGGGGGGGGGGTTCAATTTTTAAGTAATCGTCGCAGCGGAAAATCACAAGAGAACTTTTTTTCAGGGATCAAAGGAAACATAGGGGCCCGTGATCAGATCCACCCTCGGACTAACCGAAGGGGCTGTGGATTCGAAAAATTATTTTTGACCCGGCCCCCCCGAGTAGAAGGAAGCCTCCGAGCGAAAACCTCCAAGAGACCTTTTGTATTCCCGATCAACGAATGTTTAGGAAAAAATAAGAAACCAAACTTTTATGTGACCGAACAAAACACCCCTGCGGGGTGTTACCCCCCCAAAAAATTTCAGCGCGACTACAAGTCGACATCTGAGCGAAACGTTGTGGGAAAACGTTTTGTAGAGTCTGTAGAACTGCTTAAAACTTACGGGACATTACGTTTCAACAAGCTGCTATGCTTTAGGTCTAGCGGACGATAAGAAAGAGTATTTCAATGCCGTGGACGAAGCTTCAAGTTTTATGAAGGCAGACAGGTTGCGCAACTTCTTTGTTTTTCTCCTCACGGTAGGATGCCGGCCCCAGAAATGTGGAACCTTTCAAAACATCACCATTCCGAAGATTTCCTGGAAAAATTCCCCGACGATAAGAAGTAAGCTTTCAAGCTCAGTTTGATCCACATAGACAGGTGTTTACGAAAACACGAATCATCTCGGTTCGAGGCCGGATTACCAGTGGTTCAGGACAACTCGACAAAGCTAGGAAGAGAGAGGTTACAGTAGCAACTCACTTTCCTGGAAAGTGAGTTTATTGAGAAATGGCTGTCTTTCGACCAGACCAAAGTTCTGGATTGGATAAAGTCCCTTCTTCACGGAAACGTTCTCCCTACTAGCTGTCCCAGAGTTCTCTTCGTAGACGATCCCGTTGGGTACGGAAATACCCTCTTTCTCTAAGTGATAGCTGCTTACGTATGCTTCCGGGATAGGATCATCCTGTGTGTTGCTAGTTCCGGTATAGCAGTTCCAAATCTTACCTGCGGAACCACCGCTCACAGTATGTTAAGCTTCTCTTAGATTTTCGTGAGCAGTCGTATTGGTCTATCACAAACGGTTCCAAGAGGGCGGAGCTCATCCGTGAAGCTTCAGTAACACTTTACGAAGAGGCCCCGATGGTGACTCGTAGAGATCTTGAACCGCTCGCTTCAAGATCTCATGTCGAACAACCAACCCTTCGGAGGAAAATTTGTTATTTTCGCTGGAAATTTCCGTCAGATCCCCCCGGTCGTTGACAACGCTGAGACCCTTTCAGACGTGTTCATGCTTCAGTTCGTGAGTCTGCCATATGGGAAACGTCAAGAAATTTGTTCTAACAACTGCCCATCGTGTAACTGGAGATGAGTTGTACACAAAATTCTTGTTGGAGTTAGGTTTGTACAACAACATCTAGCTAGGGAAGGGAAGGACGCGGAGGTTCTCGACAAACTACCGGGAATATGATGCGTATATTGTCCAAGAATTAGTTACGTTCGTTTTCCCATTGGATATCTTGGCTAAACCCGATGAGTTCGCGCAGTGTGAACATATGTACACACAACGCGAATGTGAAAGAAATTAATAGGATGGTCATCGGTCTGATTGAGAATGAAGTCAATGTACTTTATACTTTGGACTGGGTAGATGAAGACGACGAAACAGGAGTAGGGTTAGATAATCAGCTTTTACACCAAGCCCAAGGGAAAGACGTCCCGGATCACGCACTCGAATTGAAGGTAGGGGCTCTGTGTATAATAACGCGAAATCTCAATTTCGATTTGAGCTTAGTGAAAGGGGAAAAATGTTATAATCGTTGCAATCACTCATCGTCTGATCACTTGTAGGAGGCCCGCCTCGAATGAACATTTTGGAATTTCGCGATAACTTTCAAGTTTGCCATCTTCCCCAACAGTCTGATTGAAATGATACGTAGGCAATTCCCGCTTCAGTTGTAGGGGTAGATTTACGGTCGGATTGCTTCACGCACGGGCAGTTGTATGTTGCATTAAGTAGGGTGAGATAGAACAGAAATACTCGTGTTTTGGTTCCGTCCTACCGTATTGTAGAGGGTGCCACTTACGCGAAGAATGTAGTTTTCTGGGGTTTTGATAGAGTAGGTGGCAATATATTTTTAGTACGAATTAAATAATAAAATGTGTGAAGATGCATGAATTTAATGTAAACAGTGATACTTTACAGTTAGAGTGAATACTGTATATTGTAAATAGTGTGAATTTTAAGTTATTATATATAGGTGTAAAATAACATTCTGCAGTTAATCATTGTAAATTTAGACATAAGATTTGTGTATTTAGTTTGTAAATATGTAAATATTATGACTTCGTACATAAAATACACTGAAAAGTGGCTTATTGTGGACGATACCAGGTTCTGTACATATGTAAATAGTGTACAAAAAAATTTTGTTCTAAGTCAAACCGGATTTGACCCTTACCGGGCTGTGATAATTTATTTCCTATCTATAGGTTTACAGTAGATTGACGACTTACTGTGTTGTAATATATGTAAATATGAATTATGTTAATTTTGCATGATGACTGGCCATTCAGTCTAGTGGTTAGCCAAAAAAAATTGCATGTTAGGATTACATGTTGAAAAAACTCTTGCATGTTAGCTTTTAGTGATTTATATTGTAGATTTTGTAAATAGATATAAATCAGCCACCGAGGGTACAATCCAGAAAAACGTTTTGCAGGTTTATTCGTATGTTTTAAATATGTTGGAAAAAACTTTTGGATGTTAGATTTTAATGACAACTTTATTAAATTTTGTAAATAGATTTAAACCAGCCACCGGGGGTACAATCCAGTAAAATTCGGTGCCGATCCCAAGCCCGGATAAATGGTGATGATTAGGAGATAGGTGAATAGAAACTGGCCTTATAAAATCTATGGTCAGAAATGATTTCCGTGTAAAATTTTCACAAAGACTATAGTAAGTAACGACATCGTAGAGAACTTTACACAATCGCTCCTGATCACTTTACTGTTTTCATACACAACACTTACAAAAACTTCAATAAGGCTAATCACTAAATCTACATTTCCCTTACCTATACGTTAAGAAATTTCATGCATCCCTGATCTTTCACCCGTCGTTGCGAGCGCCCGGCCGGCCTAGGACGCGAGTTTATTTATATAAACTCGCACTTTATATTAAAGCTGGCTTTTTATTTTTGTAGCCTCCGCGACCTCGGTTAGATATTGCTTCAGAGGACGAGATGAAATGGAAATTTTGTAGCGTATGAAAATGCCATGTCTGGCCGGGATTCGAACCCCGGACCTCTGGATGAAAGGCCGAAGATGTTACCACTCGCACCACAGAGTCCGGCATATGTCCGGATGGCTACTTAAAACAAATGAACATTTTCAGATACGCTTTTATTTTAGTACGTAAATTTAAAACTATACGCAATTTAATTTTTTTTTTTTTAAATATACTTCAATTTCATCAATGAAGAACGCTGATGTATTACATATTTTAAACCAACCATGAAGGCTCTGAATAATTCATAAACTAAAAAAAAAACTTATACAAACTCCGAACCAGCAAGAAACTCTACACACACACAAACACACATTTCAGTGTATTTCAACAATTAAAAATATAAGTCCAAAACAACTTGGCCTACTCTAAAGAGATAGAACTATGGTTGCATCCCCAAAAAATAAACAAATATTAGTGATTAAAAACTATACGTTAAGATGTGTTCACTAGGTCCACAGATGATCGAAATCAAGAAAGAAAGGAAATAATAATAAATATAAATAAAGTAAGTAAAGTAAAATGAAAATAGCACAGACTAATAAAGCATATTTAAGAAAAAAATAATAAGATAAATTTAAACTAGAAAAGTTTGTTTACTTACTATTATTGCAGAAGATAGACATGAGGGAAACGAAAAGTTGGAGATGTTGAAATTTGAGTATCAATGAGATTAAAGATTACATACATAGACAATATTAAAAACTCAGAAGTAATGAGGAAATTTCATATTCTCAGTATTACCTCCATATTCGCATTACTTTGGATTTATCGGCGTTTGCATATATATATGCAAATAGACTATATATTCCAGTTCAATGGCCTAACAGATTTATTTCAATATTTCTTTTTAACTGCATTAAATTAAACAGAATAAGTAACTCTCTTTTGTCTTATATTTAATACAATTATCCGCAATTTTTTACTGAAAAAAAAAAAATTTTAGAAAATACTTAAAAATTCAATTCGTTATATTTTATTTATTATTTTTTTATATATTAGCTTCCGCCGCGGCTTCGCCAGCACTATACGGTTACTTGCGTATCCTGTCGCGGTCAATGGTTTTTTATTTTATATTTTTAGTCAAATAACCGGAGGTAGATGCAGCCACTCGAGTCGTACATACGGTAAAAATGACTGTGTTGATTGAGCAGCCGCCGAACACCATCGAATCCCTTAAAAAATCGAAATTCAAAAAAATCTGTAAATTATTTTTAGACATTTATCTGAAAATTATTTGCAAGACAAAATCTAGTTAATACCTCATTTACTATAGCTGAAAATCTAAATGGGAAAATCTGGTTTCACTGTTCAAAATTTTTTTTAACTTTCTTCACCCCTTTCAAAGTCAAATTTCGAAAAATTTAAAAATTCATTTTTAAATATTCACATAAAGATTACACATTAAAAATCATGTTTATCCTTCATTTACTTTCAATAAATTCAGAAAGTAGTCGGATTTTTAAAAAAAAATTCAAAAATTCATTTTAACCTTTAAACTCGGAATTTCAAAAATTTTAAAATTGATTTTTAGATATTCACATGAAGATTTTACACATCAAAAATGAAATTGACGTGTACTTTTTTTTTACCAAGAAATGAAAAAAATACTAAATTTCATTGCTACTATATTTTAACCCTTTAAACTGGAAATTTCAAATAATCCTTTCTTAGTGTTCACTTACACCGTAAGAAGAACATGTATACAAAAATTTCATATATTTACCTTCAGTAGATTTTGATGGGCGTTGATTATGAATGACTCACTACATGTTATTTTATATATTTAGATAAACCTAAATTCCTTCACTAACTAGAAACGACAATGATAATTTTATTTTATACTGTGCAGGAAACAGTTGTGATTTTGGTAAAAGTTTTCCCTCTTAACTTAAAAAATATTTTTTTAAGGAAAAATTATAACGCCAACTAGATGATTTAAATTTTTTTTAATTTTGCTAAATATTGGTTCATAATTTTTAATTATTGTTGAATTAGTTTACCGGGTGTTTGAAAAAAAAACTTCCCGATTTTAAATAAGATTTACTTTGCTGAAATTAGAATTAGAGATGTAGTATATTTTTTATAATAAGAAATTACAAAGTCTAAAGATGTAATACAACTCAATACGAGAATCGTTTACAACTCTGCAGACGTCAAATCAACAACCCATGTCACGAGGTGGGTATCTGCAGGAATCGCTTCCAAAACTACTGTTATTCTTTGGCGTAAGTAGTTGGGGGACTGGATTTTTCTTGGAAGCCCCAAAAAAAGAAATCCATCGGTATCAAACTGAGATCTTGCGGTGGCCAAGCAATTGAAGCTTTTCTGCCTTTCCATCTTACTGCGAACCTGTCGTTGAGCCCAGTCCGAATAACTTTTGCATGATGGGAAGGGCTTTATCCTGTTGAAAAATTAGGTCGTGCATGTTTTCAATCCACAGAAACAAAGTTCTCTAACATGTCGGAGTACGGTATGTTCGTAATAGCTTGCTCATGGAAAAAAATGACTCAAAAATTCAAACTGAACCTTCACAAGCGACAACTGACACTACAAACGGAACATTTTCGATTTCGTTGGAAGAAACAGAGTTTTTTCTATTCTTACAGAATTAGCTTAGTGAATGTCCTTTTAAATACCTTCAGTTTCCAAAAACTGTTTACACCACTTAAGTATGTTTTGTCGTTCGGAAAACTTTTACGATAGACTCGTGTATAATTTCTTAGGTACAACAGTTTTTATTTTATTATAAAAACCAGTACACACCACTATGCTTCCTTTTATAGTGACGCCATAATGTTCAAGCCCAGATTCATAATGGCTTGGCCTGTAACGCAACTCTTATGTGATAGAGAATGTGTAAACAAAAACTTAATTACTTTTTCTTCAAGATTACGTAAAAAAAAAAAATACTATTAAGTGTTGCGAAATGAAAACTATATTCGTTCTTAAAACCCCGGCGTTTTTTTCTTTTTCGAACACCGGATAGTATAATTATATAAAGCCTCTTGTAATTCTTTTCATTCAATTATTTTCGCGAGAAAATTCAAAAAAATTAATTGAAAAACCAAGATAAAAACCTTCTTATTTTTACGGTTTAATAAGCCATAGATAAAAGTAATAATATTTAAGCCACAAATAAAATAATTACAATAATAGTTTATTATAATTATATATAATAATAAAATTAATTAATAATTAATTATATTAATATTATTATTATTAATAATAATAAATAATATAATAATTAATTAATTAAAATTACATATAATAATTTTTATCTATTTATAATTTATAAGCCATAGATAAAAATAATAATAATAATAAAAATCAGTCAAGAAACTGAAATATTATTGATTTTTTAATTTCAAATGAAATTGAACTCAAAATTAAAGATTAGTTTTTGTGGTTTTCACTTTAACTTCAAAAGTTTTGAAGTAGTTGATTGCGGGATACCGCTTTTTTAGTTATTATGCATGATTTTTTTAAGTTCATTTAATTTTCCTGAGCGCCATTTAAAACCCAAATTTTGAAATTTTTCTAATAACTATATAGTTATTATCCTTTAAGATTTAAAATGAAGATTTGATATATTTAGAGAGATACATTTAGCTATATTGAACTTAAGAATTTTTGAATAATTATGAAAATCACTAATGTTGTAAGATGAAAAGAAAATTCAAAGAAGGTACGGTTTATTTACTACATTACTTTTAATAAAAGAAAGAAAGAAAGATTTCATTCTGGTTTGTGCTTTCGTTCACTGTTTTGTATAGATTAAATACTTGTGTATTAATATTTAACATATACATATAACACGTATAAGTTGAAAATTGTATAAAATAAAAAAATATTTTCCATATGAGGTAAATTAAAATGGAAAGAAATGAAGATTTATTATGAAAATGGTGTGTTGTATATTATCCAAATGCATTAAGTCAATAGCGTAGACTACTACTGTTATAAAAGGAAATTTCACTTTCATTTTGATGGATTGGTTTTAAAATATCAATACATATCACTAAATGGCATATTATGTACAAGAGAAATTCAAGAAATATGCCTTAATCAGTACAACCTGTTTGTTAATATGTGCAGACATATTTATAAAATATAAAATAACAATTATGAAATTTTGAAATATTTAACAGGAACATATTTACATATATATATAAATAAGTATCCTGCCCAAAGGCAGGTTTTCACATGGCCGCCCTCCATTCTGCTCGATTCTGTGCCATTTTTTCATTTTGTATAACTTCCTTCCCTTTTTATGTTGTCTGCCAGCTTCATTCGTTTCCGACCTTTTACTTTCCTCCCTGTTACAAATCCCTACAACACCGTAACCAGTGGGCAGGCATGTCTTAGCCAATGTCCCACCGAAGCGCATTTTCTTCTTTTTATTATTTCGATAAGCGCCTTCTTTTCTCCCACTCTACGAAGTACCTCCTCATTCCGAACTCTCTCCATCCAGCAGATCTTTTCCATCCTTCTCCAAACCCACATTTCAAATGCCTCCAATCTTCTCTTCTCACCCTCCCTAATAGTCCATGTTTCTGCCCCATAAAGGGCCACACGCCACAAAAAATATTTTGCAAGTTTTTCCTTAGTCGCAGATCTAGTTTAATACATAGCACTCTCCTCATTTTGCTGAATCCTTCCTTTGCCTTAGCAATTCGTACTTTAACTTCCTGATCACACTTCATATCTTCCTTAATGATGCACTCCATGTGCATCACCTCTTGCTTAACTTGCTCAATTTTATTTCCCCCAATTCTAATTGTTTTGGTTGATTTACTAATTATCATGCTTTTTGTTTTCTTTATATTTATCTTCATCCCATACTCCTCGCAGGTTTGATTTATCCTTCTCAACACGTCATTCATCATGTACTCACTCTCTGCCAAAATTGTTATGTCATCAGTGAACCTCTATCCTCCAATATTTTGATAAAATATTTAAATTGTTACTTCAAAAAGCGATAATTAATTTTCTATCTAAAACATTTTTTTATAGTGTTCTGCTGTAAGAACTGACTGCTAAGTTTTTTTAAAAAAAAATTATCTACATTTTCTGTCATTAAAAATATTTGTATAAATAGAAAATATCCATAAAATTTTACAGGACAATGACTTGTACTGCTGAATAGAAGTGTGGCATGGGCTCTTTCAAAAAGAAATTAGGATCAGTGATAGTAAAGTTGCGGAAATAAAGTTTTTGTTCACGTAAAAAGGTGCGGTTTAATAGACAAAATAAGGAAAGAGGATATATAGCGTGACTGATAAGGTGACGGATTATAGATGTGTCTGTAATCGTTTTAAAAGTATAGAAGAAAATATTTACTTCGATTAGTAATTATACATTAATCATTTAGTTACAGGATTTAGGAAGCTAAAAGAGAAGTTGGTTCTCAGACCAGGCAGAATTGCCTAAGAAAAGAAGTAAAGATGAAGAAAATATCCTTTCGTTATAAAATGATATATTATAAGAAATTTTTAAGCATAGATTATTAAAATTAGAATGTTATTGTCAGTTCTAATAATAGAAAAAAAAATTTTTGACCCAAAACAATTTATAAATGTAGAATTTTAAGATAATATAAACTTAATTTTAACACTTGAAATATATTTACGTTGATGTATTTAAACAATAAGTACAACTTATAATTTTATTTGAGAAAGTTTTTTAATAACAACCATCTGTGTCCTTACCCCATCAATTTTTTTTAAGTGGAAAAATATTTCTTAGGTAAACAAAATTAAATATTCGTAATTATAATGGAATCAATGAAACAATTAGAACAAAATTTTACAAGATAATCACAGTGTCATCAAAGACAATCACAGGGAAAATCATTAAAAATAAATTAAGGTATACATTTTTTCCCCTTCTTCCATGGGTCAGGCCTACAATGAAGTATTGCTCAACCCAGGGGAGTGTCCTTTCCTCTAGTAGGCCTCCCCACCCGCCGGCTGTCAGTCTGACGCGGAAGGTCAGGCCACTGAGTTCGGATCTTATTAGAGTGCCTTGCCTCTAACCGTGTACAGAATCAGGGAGGCCAGGCCCGGCTATGCCGTTCCCAGCTCCCATTACCGACGGCCGGGTCCCGGTTTTTTCTTTTCATGCACACTCTAACAGAGAGCACTCCCCGCTGTTTCGGGTCCTTTTTTTACTCTTTTTTTTTAATTTTTACCCAAGATCGAAACACACACACTAGTGTCCTCTTAACCCGTCGGTCTTCACATTCCTTCTGAGCACTGTGGTAATGAATTTGCTCATGGCATCCCAAGACTGCCGTGAGCGAAGCTTGTGCTGAGTCATATCTTCTGGAGTTACATACAGGCCCTCCTCTGTGCGAATATCTTCCCATGCAGGGCAATCAAAGAGAGTGTGCTCAGGAGTATCCACCGGAGAGGAGCAAAAGACACATTCCGGGAATTCTCTTTTTCCATTTTCATTAAAAATTACTGCTACTAAAAATGATCAGATATTCAAATAAATTATGATTCTCAGAAGCATAAGCTTTCTCAAAATTGCATTAAACTTAAAAAAATTGCTCAACAACAAAACTGAAATAGGTTAAAATAGAAATAAAGTACAGTTTCAACCCTAAAGCACGTGGAAGGTTTAAATTGCAACTAAATCAATCATTTGTAATATCATAACAATTGCTTCCAGTGATATTACTTATGAACGTTAGAACTTTAAAAATTCTGTAGCGTTTAGTTGAGCACCCCCTCTTTTGATTGCAATCGAGCGGACCAAAAATGTCTAAAAAAAGCCCAAAATCCAAAAAATCTGGATTTTAGACTTTTTATTAACTGCAGTAATAGACCCTTATTGAGAGATTTTCAGCGATATATCATAAGTAGTACTTATTTTCATTGGTTCCAGAGTTATAGTCAAATGAAATTTTAATTAATGAAATATTTAGAGCTCACAAGGAGAAGGCACATATATTCGAATTATATATATATATATATATATATATATATATATATACACATTAATTTAAATACATTGATTTATTAACAATTATTAACCACTGATTGTAAAAACATTTTTACAATAAATAATAATTTAATAATAACAAAAAAAAAGTTATTAGTGAAATAAAATGTTATGTACTTTTTGATAATTTGAGATTAATAATTATTAATAAAACAATATATTTAAATTTCAAAAAATAAGTAAAAATAATATATACAGCATGTATATGAAGTTGGGTTCGAACCGATGTGTACATGGTTTTGAATCCGAAACGTTTCTCACTTACACCACATTACTACTTAAGCGGCTGGAAACAAAAGTAATAAGTAAACTAATATAAAATTTTGATACGGACACCACAAAAACATTTGATGCAATGTGGTGTCTACAAAAATGCAATTGTGTAACTGTCCACTTTATTAGATTTGGAGGATCGTATCTCGCTTTAAAATTAAATAAGTTTAAATGAAGTGAATGTAATTGCATTAAATGAAGTGCATACAGTATGTGTATGTAATTAATTAGTCGTACAAGGAAGTTGTGTAGTGTCCACATTAGATTTTTTATTGATTATAATGTTGACAAAAATAAGATTTAAGCATCAAAATTTCATAATTTAAAAAAAACAATTATTTTAGGCGCCCCCTCCCTCGGTGGAAACAAATGCGTTTTTTCTTTTTAAATAAGTGATCCTTAACAACAAAAAAATCAATAAATTTAGTAATGAATTTTTACAATAATTGAAATATATATATATATATGTAGCTTTACATACATTAATGAAAAAAAATCGTTTCTTATTTTGGATCCCGGATATATTATAGGAGCCGTAATACTTAAATTTTCTGTGCCCTTCAAGTGATAAAGAAATTTTTTTTTTTTTTGTAATAATAAAATTAAAGTATTAGAGACAAAATTAAACGGAATATTATATTTCTTAAAGGAGGAGAATAATTTTTTCTTAATTTCTAAAAAATATTCATATGTAGGTAATGCTTAACAAATTGGCTAGTTTTTTCAAAATTTACAACCTCTCCAATAAAGGCTAAAATAAGAATGTTGAAAATTTTTCATTTTAAGAGGAGAAAAAAAATTTTGATATTTTTGTTTTTATTATTTATATACGTAATATAGGTAAAAAATTTGCATAAGTAAATATGTCTCAAAAGAAAATCGAGATTGGTTTTTTCGCCATGTCGCCTACCCCTTCCCCCTGAGAAAATTTTTGTAAAAGAATATTAATATGATTAATGGTCTACATACAGCAATATTTGAGCCAAATTTGAAGAAAATCGGTTTGGTCCATCCTTAGTTACAAGACATAGCAGTTCAACACACATAAATAATAAATACATAGTATGTAAATAAATAAATGTATATTATTGTTTTGGTTTATTTTTATATTATTTTGGTTTAGATGGACTAGTTGGATTTGCGTAAAACTTGATACTCCATATTTGATACGATCACCATACTTTCCCCCTTTAATACAAATGTTCTAGCTGTATTCACCAGGAAAGTATTGTTATTCATTACAAAATAACAGTTGAAGAATTGGATTTTTTTTCTATATAATTAGTTCATTAATTCACAGTTTGCTCAAACAAAAATAATCAGCTAATTTGCAGATTAGTAAATAAGGTTCTGCTACCGATATGCTTTGGGCCTGTGCAGTTGCTTTAGTACCAGTACTTGAGAATATTACTCTTTTGTCGATTTGACTGCCCTTACATATCAAGAATGGATGCTCAATTCAAATGTATCACTTGAATCATAATGGGCAATGGTCTATTCAAATTTAGTGACAATTAGTACTATTCAACATCACTCCACTATACCAAACTGGTAAACTGGATTCTCGAGAAGGATATGGAAAATAATCAACAAAAAATCATTTCTACCAGTCAATTTTTAAAAAAAATTAAACAAGACGATTGTCTTTTCATGATTATTGGTTAGAAAATAAAAGCGATCTCCTTTTAGTATCGAGAAGGCATGTACGGAAGATTTTCGACAAAGGAAAGTGTGTTGAAATTCTCCATATATCTGGATGGTCCTCCGCTTCACTCCTCTCATCCTTATAGCCAAGTGTTATTACTTTTAATTACTGTTTGTGTAAAAGCATTTAATGATGTTTCAATCGAGGATCTTTTGAATAAGATTGGCAATAACATTAATTTGACAATAAATTTTGATCTAGAAATTTAGAAAACGGAGGTAATTTTCAACGTGTATTCTTCTAAAACCATACATTTATTTAAATAAAATAATAATAAGTAATGAATAAATATTAATTATACACTACAATAATGTGAATATTATACAAAAAAACAATTTTGGAAAATAAAAAATTCTGAATTATATAAACGTTGAGAACGATATCCTTATAATTATGTATATATATATAATTCTCTGCCTTTAATTGGATTGGTTCAAATCCTAGTAAAGATTAAAAAGTTTTCTACGGATTTGAATACTAGATCGTGGATACCGGTGTTCTTTGGTGGTTGGATTTCAATTAACCACACTTCTCAGAAGT
>JAAAKQ030127472.1:0-13607 GCA_010016005.3 Zanna intricata | reverse complement strand
TACACATCATCCTCATTCATCCTCTGAAGTAATACCTTACGGTAGTTCCGGAGGCTAAACAGATAAAGAGAGAGAGATCTAGAACATCAACCCACCGGGTTGGTCTAGTGGTGAACTCGTCGTTACAAATCAGCTGATTTCGAAGTCGAAAGTTCTAAGTTTCCTAATAAGGGAAGTTACTTTTATGCGGATTTGAATACTGCTAGATCGTGGATACCGGTGTTCTTTAGTGGTTGGGTTTCAATTAACCGCACAAGGAATGGTCAACCTAAAACTGATCAAGATTACATTTCATTTGCATTTATACATATCTTCTCTGAAATAATACCTTACAGTAGTTCCGAAGGCTGAACAGAAAAAGAGAGGCCTAGAACATCAGATGAGAAAATAGAGCTCATTCATTAGTCTTTTGTTCGCAGCCCTGGTAAGCCAATTCGGAGTGTTGCACGCGAGTTAAATTTTCCGCGACTTATCATTCATGATGCATTGAAGAAACGATTAATATTGCATCCTTATAAATTACAAACTTTGCAGTAATAAACCACAATATTACACTGCTAGAAAGGAATCTGCTGTGGAAATGATCGAAAGAATTGAAAATGATGATTGTTACCTTGAAAAAGTTATGCATTAAGACGAGGTTACATTTCACTTGTGTGAAAAAGTGAACACTCAGAACGTTTGAATATGGTGATTAAAGAACCCACCTAACAGCAGACTGTATTAGAAATAGTCCAAAAATTAATTTTTGGTGCGGAGTGCTTTACGATCGTGTGATTGGACCTTTTTTTTTTCGGAAAGGTAGTTAACCCGATTATCTATATGGACTTCTTAGAAAGGTTTCTTACCAAAAGAGTTACAACCCAAAATCATATTCGAACAAGATGGAGCGCTGTCCTATTGGGATTTATTAGTGCGTGAATTCCTCGATAACACATTCACAAATTGCTGGATTGGTCGTGATGGACCGATTGCTTGGCCAACTCAATCACCTAATATAACACCACGTGATTCTTCCCTATGGGGTTTCATCAACGATAACAAATGGATAACTCGTGTAGTGAATATTCGTGACCCTAAGAAGAGGATCATTAACTCACTTGAACTCATAGATTGGATGTGTTACAACGAACATGGCATGAATACACCGGTTCGATATTTTGCTAATCAATCAGTACATAAGTAAAAAGTATTGCAAGTAAAAAAAATTTTCAGTTTTAATGTTTATAAATTGAAACAATCCGTATTTATATCTTAATAAATAAATTATTTAGTCAAGATCACGATTCTAAAACACAATTCTTGTCTTAGGAGATACTAATAATATTCTGTATATAACATTTTTTTCTGAATTCAGAAATGCAATTGGAATTTCTTTACAATACATAATTTTTTGATGAAAAATTTATTATTATTTTTTAATAATTTTTATATATTATTTAATAATAATAAATTCATTATAATTATAAATTGAATAATTATTGTTGTCTAAATGTTAACAATTTTTTATTTTTAAGTGTACTAAATATATCTTTATTCATAAATGTTTTATACTATGCGAATTAACATTGCCAGTTTTATCCTGTAAATCTAACTTATATACTAAATAAACAGTGTACTAACATGTTACAGTCATTCGGTAGAGTTACTGTATGATTCATTCATTGATATGAGTTTTATGGTTTACACACACACATAATATATGTATATATACATTTTATATAATATATACATACTCGTATATAATCTTTATTTTGCCAGTAGGGATCTAGTCTTCAACGGGAAACATCAATGTTTTTGTTTATTTTTATCAGATATTTTTATTTTAACTTATGCTTTATAATAATATTTAATATGAAGCAAAGTTATGGTGAGTCATATGAATCATAATTTTTTTTTTAATACGTGGTGAACTGATTTTCAAATCTAAAGTATCAAATAAGATACTTTAACTTACCGTATTATAAAAAATCATATATGATCTGTATAATTACAGATATAATGCCAAAAATTTGTTATTTAACGTCATATACCATTTTTGTTAGTATGAGTAGAAGAGAACCGAAAGACTCCTTTTCATATAGGTATTTTTTCGTTTCGGTAAACAGAACAGAATTCATCTATATTCAAATACTCTGTAAAATAGCCTAACTTGCCTTCTGGGTATGTGACAGTCTCAATTTTCCATGTGCCATTACCTTTTGGAAAATGTGACATTGAGTGATCATGATTTGTATACTAATCAGAAGATAAAGAACAAGAAAAAATTACCAATTTTATGCTAATTTTGAAGCTACTTCTAATTAGTAATAAATGTTATATGACTCACTAAGGATATACTAATGATCTAATACGTTATTTAAATTTGTCCTTAAAGTAATTTGACCTTTTAGGATGTAGATTAAAATTATGGAATATTTTTCAACGAACATCATAAAATTTCTGATTTTGCAACCATTATGACGTAAGTCATTGAGTAAAAATCATAAAGAAGATATTGAGTATACTGTAATGATATCTCCTGCTTACTGTAGGTTCTGGGTCACAATCAGACATCGGACCTGAAAGTCTTTATCGATGCCTGTTATATAATATTTGTGCTTAATTATAACGAAGGTGAATTTTCATCCCTAAAATTAGCATACGCTTCTAAAATGAAGAAAAAAATAAGGGAAAGTATGAAACGATTTTCGAATAGATTCTTCTTACTTATCAAAAAATATCTATAACTAGATTTATCTTATTTTACTATAACGTAGAAATATGCTTGGAATATCTGTAGTTCATACCAGTTTTATCTAGTTGACATCTTGATAAAACAAATTTAAAGAGTCGGTTTACATTACAGTCATACATGCGCACACACATTTAACTTACCATACAAATATTTAAAAGACAGTAGAAAGGGGTATAATTTTTTACAGATATCGTTGTTAAGACTCAGGATTCATTTCCTTCATTTTTATTTCTAAAAAAAAAATCACTTTTTTCTTACTGTTTATAAATTTTCATTCTCTCTTTTTTACTCTTTATAAGTTGTCATATTTTTTCATAATCTTATTAAACCAATTTGTCTAATGGTCTATTGTTAGTCAGTATTGTTCCATTCTTCAAAGATTCAACATATGAATATTACAAATGTATAATTAATCTATACAATAATGTTTTATATATATATATATATAAATTACAAGTTCAACGATTATAACAAAAATAATTTATATTATAAACGAAATAAGTACTTTCATTTATTTGAATGAACCAGCAAATAAAAAAATATTTAGAATACTTAAACCTAACCGAGGTATTGAACCAAAGGTCTAATATTTGACAGCCGTTATCTATCAGCATTGAAAATTACTCATATACCCTGTACACTTCTGTAAACTTAACATTCAGTAAATACTTAATAATAATAATAATTTAATGTATTTATTTCATACAATAGAACAGCTACATTAGCTCTGACATATTGTACACCGAACACAAAACACTAATAAAGTGTATTTAACGTTAGCATGTACAAATCAATACCAAGTTAACATATACGTGAGTAACATAAATATATGAATAACATGATTATTAAGTACGGCTTATCATATGTCATTGAAAAGCTCTGAATGAGAGCTTGTTATTAAAGTTAGGAAAAAATCCAAAATCAAAACTTCTTTTGTATTTTGGGCTTTGTTGAACACTTTTAGTTCAGTGGATTTCAATCAAAATGAGAGGTGCATAATTAAATGTTAAAACAATCCTAAATCCAAAATTTCAACATTATACATTTAATCATTTTTGAGTTATGCGAAACAATAACGTACGTACAGACGTCACGCCGAATCTATTCAAAATGGACTCAAAATGAGGTAAAAAATTCATAAAACTAAAACAAATTCTATATAAATATTTGTATGTATGTTTTTATTTATATATTGTATTTTATTTATACTTTGTATATTAGTTCCGTCATTTGTTAACAGTAAATAGGTGACCAATATATATGTTACAGCTTTAGCAGTCTATCTTACTCTTTACTCATAATTCTTGATCACATATAACTGCATTACGGAAAAATATATCCTATTGTCATTTTCTTTATCATAATTTAAATGGTAATTAATGCAATGAGACAATCCGTCCTTGTACTAACATTTTAAAATTGACTATCCCATAACCTATAACTCCTTCTAAGGGGTTTTTGTAATTTAAAAAACATCACAAAATGACTGTTGTTAGAGTAAGCGAATATAATTAATAGATTAATTTTTTTATTTAATTTAAAATTTTTGAATTTAATTTAATTTTTTAATTTCACGATTAATTTACATCATTTCTTTATAAAATTTTAAAATGTATTTCATGATATTAAAAACTAAAAAAAAAAAAATTAAAATGATAATGTTTAATAATTAAGCTTTCATAGAGAGTATATGTTTGCCTAGTGTTCTGCAGAATAAATTATTAAATTTTTTCCGTCACTCTCGGGCCAGACCCTTGTTGGGAACGTCGGTGACCCTCTCGGTTGCAGTTAAAACATTTATCGGTGCAATTTGCACCCGTACAACTCGCCATATATCTTAGTTTTCGGCATCTAAAAAAACGCTTCTGTTGGTCACGATACGAACATGACAGTGTATCCAGCCTATTATTAATCTCCTCTCCTTCACTTTTAGCCGCCACGGACGTGGTAATAGACATGGAATTCTGTGTTCGTTCATATGCAGGACGCAATGACGATACTCAGAATTCAGTTATCTCACCTAGCACTAGTCTCATTGCTGTAGTCATCTCGTCCAGAGCAGTGTAGTCTTCGATGTCGTGGTCATACACGAATTATCCGACGGCCTCATCGCGACTTCAGATCTACCCGTAAGTTTGGCGTAGCATTTCTGATGACCGAACTCAAAGCTGTGGCCTTCTCAGCCTCATATACTCGTATTCGAAGTTCGCCTGCCGAAGGGACAAAATATCACCCACTTCACGGTCCGCTACCGCTTGTTTAACGTACCGTACCAGATCGGCATACGTTTGCCTGGACGAATTCATGACTGCGGTACGGTACCGCAGTGTAAAGTCTAAATCGGTAGGGGTGGAACGGCGTACCTTGGATAAAGAATCATTACGTTGTTTGACGAAGGCTTTTAGATTCAACACTATGACCATAGCGCCCCTCTGATTAGCCAAATACAAAGCCATCCGCTCAATACACCGACCAAGTCTGCCAGATGGCAAGAAGTGGACCGGGTCAGTGGCTTCCAGAACAACATCTCTGAACGCTCTCAAGACCTTGAAGAGAAAAATTTGCTCTATAGCCTAGACTCGTCGAAAATCGTGAAACGCTTTGTTGATGAGGTGTTGCCACTTCTTCCTAAAACCCGAGGGCTGTTCTATGTGACGTCATCGGTCATAACACCAGAGTGTTCCCCATGGCCGTAGTCAGATATAGGATTTGCAACGTCAACAAATCTGCACGTGTCCATCAAAATAGCCTTATCTTGTCCTCGGTTACTCGAAACATCATTTTGGAGGGCCAGCACAAACTGACAACATCCAGAAAATCTTCTGTGTGTCGCAGCTTCTGATCGAGATACTGCCTGATTTCGAACAGTCTCAGGCGGTTTTAGAAGAGCTGTTCACCTAATAGCCGCCAACCTCCATTCTACAAATACCGCCTCCTCAAGAGCACTTTATTTCACTTTTGGTTTTCGGGGTATCTTGAAATAGTCCCACACCTTTTCCACCGCCCAAAACAACTCACGGAGTCACCTCTATCTTAGAATCTTAGAAACTGCCAGCGCCGGAGGGCTCACGCAACCAGAATGTGAGATGTCCTTGCCTTCCCTTTAAAGTACAGGTGCTGTATGCTTCTCAGCCACTTCAACGTCGTTCACCTTGAATATACGTTTAGCCCCAGCCTAGGGCGGGGAACGAGACTTCATCCGCTTATTACTAGGTCTCAAATCCTTACAAATGCTCTCCTCCATCATGAACCCGATTGGAACTGGGACCATGCCAGAAGCCTTATCATTAGATGAGGAGACAGATCCTAGAAGTTCTTGCTCAGAACCAGCTTTCGAGCACAGAATTGGCTGTCATGCGTCTCCACCCGTATAAATCGTCTTCCCCTGACAGTTTTAGCCGGTTGGTCCAGAAGCATATCTGTCTTAAGTTATAGGCAGGACGGCCTCCTTGGATTTGCTCTTTCCCACAGCCAAGGACGGAAAATTGCGGGCATAGCACTGGAGGTGACAGATGAGGGACTAATCATAACTCCTCTCCTTGTGCTTCGTAATTTTTCCCAGGAAGCCATCCTCGTGTCTTCTTCCATATATGAAGTAGACCTCTCTCATATATCCAACTTCATATCTTTATTATTGCTAGAACTGGATGTATCTAATTTAGAGCCAACAAAATAATCAGAAAAGACACTTAAAAACAGAAAAATTCGAAAGAACAAAAGGAAAAAAAGAAATAAAAGCAAGCCAGCAGAGGGAAATATCTGTTCAAAATTTTTCTTCTATATATACAGCTATAATTAAATTAATTCAGAAACGTTTTCTAGGTCAATCCCGTAATAAACTCGGCCACACCAAGTCAAATGTAAACATACCAAACGTAAATAGAAACCAGCTGGTTATTGTTACTTTTATTCGGATTTGAATGATATATCGTAGATACCGGTGTTCATTCAACAGTGGTTTTTTTACCGGTGAATTCCTTTGGTCACTGGATTTCAATTAACCACACGTCTCAGGAGTAGTCGATCTCAGTTTGTTAAAGATTACAAATTGATCGGTATAGTTAAATTACAGTGATAATCACTAATGACTTTAATTGTCGATGCGACTACAAATAAAAGTATTAAAAATAAATTATATTGTTAATTTTAAAAATTATAATCCATGGTATTTTTTTTGTGATGTTCAGTAATCTTGAATTTTTCCTTTTACCTAATACTTCGAACAAACATCTTTGCTATATCATCAAGTGTATAATGTTTTAAAAAATATAATTTTTTAATCATTTTTTTTTTTATAGTAAAATATTTTTCTCACATCTTTACTTTTAAATTTTAGACAGTTTTTAATTTAATTATATTATCATGTTTTAAAAAAATTAATTTCACATACCTTTATAAAATTCATTCCCTCCTACGTAATAAATATTACATTTTTTTGTGCATCTTTATTTCTGTCCTTGTGCTTGTGCATCTGTGTTTATGTAAAAGATTACATTTTATTTTGTAAAGTCCTGAATAATAAATCTCCAATTTTCTTAAAAGTATAAACAAAAGATATTAATATTTTAACTATAGAGTAAAAATCTCCTTATTTGTGGGTGTTAGAGACCGTAAAAATGGCACGAATTCTGAAAATTGCGAATATATAACTGAACTAATACTAATTTAAAAAAGAATGATTAGGTTTTATGTAAAATGAAAAACAATCATGGGTACTTTCTTTTTTTTAACCTCCGGAATCAATGGTATTAGGTATATCATCAGAGGATGATATGCATGAATTGTAGCGTGTGTGAAAAATGCCATGCCTGACCGAGACTCGAACCCAGGACCTTCAGATGAAAGGCCGAGATGATCCCACTCGCGCCACGAAGGCTGACATGCGTACTTACTTAGGATTATGTTATTGTTGAAATACAGACGGTAACAGTATTTACAAGCACTGCTTTATTACAGTACTTAAGTTATGTTACACAAAAATATTTTACAAAATACAAAATATATTTCCTAATTTACCCGTAAGCACCTACCGAATATCTTTAGTATCTTTAATTTTGCGCTTAAAAATTAAGATTCTATTCAAAGATGGATCAGCATCTATAAAAAACTGGGTAATATCATGTAATGGTTTAATGCCTTCCGTAAGCGTTTTGACATTTAACTGTTTTTCTGTTAATGTCGCAATGTAAAATAATCTCGTAACCTTCACACTCTACCTGCACGAATAAATTTTTCAGATCTTGTTCATTAAGTTCTTCTCGTGGGTTTACGATATTTTGAATATCTGTGTCATCTAATTCATTGAACACATTTTTCTCTACTGAAAGGGCTATTGTTTTCACGCTTTCGGTGATATTTCCTGGAGTCTCGATGTCACTTGTACCTTCCAGCGTATCTGTTTGAAGCAGTTTCTATCAGCAAAATACCATAGTTGACTGTTTCAGTTCATCTAATTAAGGCTTGATGCACATATTCCAGTCAGCAATATTAAATTCTTTTGCATCATGTTGTAACATTCAGTTTAGGATTGGAATTTTTCATATCTAAAATAGTTTTAAATATTCTTCTGATGTTCTGATTATTATAATTTAAACAATAAGATAATACCCTGAACTATCGGTTGCATTAAAGCGATAGAATTTGGCGGCAGAAAAACCACTTTTTATTTTGATATGAGCAGTTTGGATTTCCGTAGATAGCATGGCATAGATGACAGCATGGTCTAAAATTAAAGAGCCTTAAAATTTTTTTTTTATTTTTGATATTTTTCAACTTCGGATACAAAACAATTATTGAAACAGTTCACGAAAAGTGAAACTGTAATCCACGCTTTTTTATTGGATTGCCAAAAAAACTGGCAACAGTGTCTTAGTTTTATTTTTGAACGCGTGCAGGTTTTGGGACCAGTAATTCATTTGCGGTTTAATTAAACAATAACCTGCTGTATTTGCACAAAGAAAATTGTTACTCTGTCTTTTGCTACATTGAACTCCGGTGCTGATCTTATATTTTTTGAGGTGAAGGTCCTTTCGGACATTCGTTTCCAAAACAGGCCTCTCTCATCCGCGTTAAAAATCTCCTCTGACCCTTATTTTTTATTCTCAACGATTTTTAAAAATTTTGCTTCGTAAGTTTCTGTGGCTACTTTATCTGCTGATACGGCTTACCCTACAAATTTTTACGTTGTGTAAATTGACTAACTTTAAATTTATTAAACCAGCCTTTCGAAGCTTGGAACAGTGTACATCATCATTTTGGCTCGGCCCTTGATTAAAATGATCTCTTAGCTTTTTTCACGAATTATTATTCGTGATCTACTTATTAGAACCCGTTTTTGATTCTGATCTTTGATCCAAATACTTAGTGTAGTTTTCATCTTCTCAATAACAGTATCCATAACTACTTTAACACGGTTGTTCAGATTTCTTAATTCACCGAGTAGTCGATTCATTTACTGGAAATCTTCGAGCAAAAGAAGTTACAGATTCACCTTTTGAGCATATCCAGGATTTCAACTTTTTTGTACAGCAGCACAACCATTTTTTACCCTTTTTCTTTCATTGCTACCGGTCAAATATTTCAGTAAATATTTGTATCTCTGTTAAATTATTATTTTTTTTAATGTGCGATAATATTTTAATTTTAATATAATATACGCGAATACGAAAAGTTTTAGCCGCAAATATAGAAAAGCCATCGCAAAATATTACACCGCTAATAATGAAATCGCAAATAAGGATATTTTACTATACAAGACCCTAAGACCTTTTAATTGTATAAAGAGAAAAGTACACTATTAATGCAAGAGAATAAAAAAAAACCTTTAAACATGTATTTATCATAGCATATGTATCCAATTAAATATTGAACTGTGGTGATGTAGTTAATATGTTTACATTTTGTTATGCTGAAAAAAAAGTTTACATTTACGTTGTAAATGAAAGTAAAAGTATTTTCTTTTGACTGACAAATCCAAATCCAACAGCATCACATAGAAAGGCTATAAAAAGAGTAGAGTGATAATAATATTAAGTACTAATTCAATAATTGGATAAGGTATGTTTTACTTTGAAAGATATCTTTTAAATTTATAAATACTTTTTTTTTAAAGTATATATATGTACTTTATCTGCATAGAAACTTTTTAATTTTTTTGTGATAATGTACCATGTACCGTAAATTCTGTACTAACTACTGTCTAACATTTAAAAATATTGATGACCTTTACCAATTTTAAAAATTAGGATTAAAAAATTTTATATAAAAGTTTTTGTTGGATAAATGACTTTCGTACGGATGTCCATTCGCTGTAAGAATCGATCGCCGTAGATCATTATGATGATGTCACAGAGTGTGCGATTAGAGTTGATTGATGGTCGTTGCTTATACCCGACAGTAATGTAATTGTTGTATACCACTAACTACATTTTCTTTAAACTAAAGAAAGATATCTACCTTCAGTTAGCGGGTAGAATAAAATTAAAATTATGAAAATTATATTCATACCAAAGCAAACATTTAAAAAATGTTTGTTGTAAACTATTTCATATTATATATCACAAAAGAAACTGGAAAATTAACTTTAAATTATTCCTGTTTATTAGTTTCATGGATACAAGCTTCCATACCGTAATATTACTCTAGTTGACTTTTTACGAGTTTTTTCTTTTATGTTCATGAATTGATGAAACCCATACCCCGCTAAGTAGAGTGAAAAACTCCTTTCTGCTGGTTTATGATATGTTTAAATAAATTCTCTGCTCCAAGGAATTTAATACTCTGTATAGTTATTTGAGTGGAAATGTTAATATATCCCAAAGTTCAAAATATTTTTTCACGAGGAATGAATTTTATATTTATCTGCCACAATATTTTTTTAAACAGCTTATTATCGCTGAATGAAGCAGAAATTTTCATTCTTCCAAAATTTACCTTACAAGAACTTATCCTATTTTCACCAATATTTATTTTTATACATAACGAATTATAATATTTTTAAATCTTTCCCTAAAAAAATTGTAATATAAGAGTATCAAAAAAATTTTTTAATTTTATAAAAAGAAAAATTATTTTCCTTTAAAAAAAGAAAAAAATTATTACCTTTTCCCCATCTGCTGAGTTGAGTTGCAGTACATAAGAAATTGTTAAATTTATTTAACATTTAAAAGTTAAATTTATTTCTGGCTTTACACTGACTGTTCCAATTTTCTTTATGGCTGTAAATAATGTTAAACACTAGAGATAGGAAAGCCAAAGTCATGCTTGCTTGGTTTCTCTGAAAGTAATAACGTTCACTACTCGGCCATTCTCGGTGGTAAATACGGCAAATGTTTGATTTATAGAGCTAGATGTCACTTGCATTTTAGTGGGCTTGGAAACAGTTTATTCGCCTGAGTGAAGAAAAAAAACGGATAAGAAATATTTTCTTCATTTTTACTGGTAACCTAGTGCGGGATACTTATTGTTCTTGAAAGTGGTTGTGTAATTTTCGGAAGTACCGTGACTTATTTAAGGTGCTATGTTCGGAAATTCTTAAGGAAAGTTCCTTTAGTATTTGAGATAAACAAGAGAAAAATGTTAAAGCAAGAAAAAATGTAAAGAAATAACTGCAATGTTTCTAGTGAATTGCGGTATTTCATTCTAGTTATAATTTTATATTTTTTTTATTTTTAATGTGGTTTTTATTATCATTTAAAAAAAATATATTTATTTAATAATGTTATTTTTCTAGTGTAAAAAAATATTAAAACATAAAAAATAAGTTCTTTAAAAACAACCTTTCCTTCACATAATAGATTTGTTAAAAAGCGCAAATGTAAATTAAATTTACGAAAATTACATGGTAGTAAGAGAACTACAGAAAATTCGGATAACATACCAATAACATTTTGAATGATTCATTCTCATTCGATGAAAAAAACTTGATACTTGACTTCTCATTTTATCTTTAGAGTTGGATTCCGATAATAATAACTTATCACCTATCTCATAAATTCAAATGCAGTTGGTTGGGACATTTTGGAACTTGTGTTTTTTAGTTACCATATTTTTTTTTCTATTTTATTCATTTAAACAGATATTTAAAAATGATAGAACCGGCATTACAAAAAAAAAAAATATGTATAAAATCTACAAAAATAGAAGTACTGTAAAAATGAAAACTCATTCAAATTAATGTAATAAAAATGTTTAATTGGTAATAATACGTTTAATCAGTTTATGATACTCTTTACAAGAAATTCATGAACTGTGTTTCATGATATGTAGTTTTATTATTTTTGATGGAGGTAGTAATAATAATACTTGAAGCAGCCGCAGCAGTAGCAGTCTCGTCTTAAAGTTTTCTCTAGAGATTCCGTCACTCCTTGATGAAAAATGATTTCTCTCTCAGAATTTATTTTAAAGAAAAAAAAATTATGTAACAAATATTACAACTCTAAGAATTAACCGAAATTTTCTAATACTTTTCATTAGACGTTACAATTGTAACAGTACAAATTCACATCACTGATAGATTGTTATTTTGTTAATTATATTCCTGAATCGACTATTATTGTAATTTTTGCGTCACATTTTCATTGCTTGGTTAAATTTATTGTACTGTATGCCGAAATACATTGTACTGTTAATTTATTTTATGTTTTCTTAAGAAAGAAAAAAATATTTTTAAATTACACTGTAGTTTTATTTTGTATTATATTTAATTTTAATATTATTTTAAGTAACTTTAAAGATTGCACCATAATTTTACACTTCGATTTCTTAATGCATTGCTATAAATTAGATTTTTTATACATATTAATTTGATTATTACTTTTTTCTGAATTCCTTTATTTGCAATCAATTTCTATATTTAAGCTATAAGTAAATCGTATAATGACAGATTATAACATGAAATAGGATCATTCAATGATAATGTTCAACGATAACAAAAACAATTAAGATGAATAGATACAAGATAAATACTATAAACAAATACTAGTAACTATGAAATAACATAATATTTGATAGTGTCTTTGAATACAGTAAAATATTTTCACCGAATCAATACAATCTGGTACGTAAATAGAACAAAATAAATAAAACATTAACTTAAAATAGAAGAACGATAAGTGAAACATTATGTGATTATTAAATTATTTGAATAACAATAACATTATCTAACTAATTCAGGAAACATAAATCTGCTAATTCAGGACCCTAAATAACGTTAACTCTTTAAATATGTAAGAAAGACTGAAATAGAACTGTTCGTGTTAGTCTTTCGTACATAATCTATTCTTATTTATTAAATAATTGGATACAACTATAATAAGGAAAGTCTACGGTTTTACAGAACTCTTTACATAATAAAGAAGAAATCCAAATGATATATTTGAACTTACTGTCCACCAAAGAATCGGGTGATATTTAAAAACAGTGTTTAATATAATGATCATTCGTAACAGTAACACTTTATAAACATTTGTATAACTAAGTCTCGAATAGTCTTGTTAGTTCTGTAACTATCAAAAAGCATTTTGAACAAATAATTCTTGAATAAATACGTAGAGTAAGTAAACCTTCAATAAATAAATACTATACGCGAATACTTTGAACATATATCTTGAATACATAACTTGAATAAATGGATTCCTTAAGTAAATAGTTTGAATGAATGAATATATGCACTGAATCGGGCACAGCCAGATAAGGTTTTATCGCGTTAAACAGATACCTCTCTCTTTATATGTTTAGCCTCCAGAACTACCGTAAGGTATTACTGCAGAGGATGAATGAGGATGATGATGAGGATGAATGAAGTGTAGTCTTGTACAATCTCAGGTCGACCACTCCTGAGAAGTTTGGTTAATTGAAACCCAACCACCAA
>JAAAKQ030127461.1:0-13607 GCA_010016005.3 Zanna intricata | reverse complement strand
TATCCACGATCTAGTATTCAAATCCGTATAAAAATAACTACCTTTACTAGGATTTGAAACTTAGAACTCTCGATTTCAAAATCAGCTTATTTGCGATATCGCGTTAACCACTAGACCAGCCCGGTGGGCAAGGTGAGGAGGCCCGTTAAAGGCAAAACGACATCCCGTGGGTTGCTCAGTACTTGAATGTAGTCCAATCCGGGGACAGGAATAAGAAAAAAACAGTACATTTTCAAGTTATTTTTTGCTAAATTATACCGTTGTGTAACTACATGATGTTCATTAATATACTAGTATATTAGGAAAAATTATACATTATTTCAAAATGGATTTTTCAATACATACATTTTTCATATCAATTTATGTGTACATTTTTTTTTTTTTGAGATTTGATGAATCATCATCATTTTTCCGTATATATAGCATATAATCCAAAATATGACATTTTTAAAAGTTATTAACATAACCTTTTCAATAAACAAACCTTTTCCAGACAGCCATTTATTAGACTGTTACAATATTTTCCAATCTAGAATTATAAAGCGCTTTCTTAAAATACCTTCATTAAAATGAATCGCAATATATTTTGTTCAACAAAATATTTTAAAACTGGTAAACTAAAATTTTTCTGACCAAACAAAAAACCAGAATATATTTAATATCTTATTTTAGTCATTTTTGTAAGAAATCGGTAGTTTCCTTACGTGAAACTACTGATTAGTCGTTGGTCCCGCTTTTAAAAACCAGCGTTACATAAACAATAACAAAAACAAAACAATTAATAATTTCATACAAAACGTGTCATTTTAATATAAAAGAAACCTTAAAATTCTTATTCGAAAATAGGTTATTAAAATGTACATATATCGATTTTTTAAACTTCTTTTCAGTTCAAACGAAACCTCTATGGCGCTTTATATACATATCTTTAAACCTTTCGAAAACTCGTGTCCATTCAGAAATGTGCATCCGTTAAAAAGTATTATATAAACAGCCTATACGTTCATGCATACAAAATACACACATAAATGTGCGCGCACGTTTCGTGTTGCCGGGTAGAATTATGGATGGGAGAAAGAAGGTTGCCTGGCAACAGATTAGAGCTCACCCTCATTCCGAGACCAGATGTAGGCTACAGCTGTTTTATAACATTAACAAAACACAACTCTATAACAAACAGAGAAAATTTACTGAAAATTTGGTAAAAATTTTTTTTTTTTATTATTTTCTTAAAATTTTGCGTCTGTTAATTGTGATTCTTAATTATATTTCCTTTCAATTACTTTTTAAATTAATAAATTACGTTTACATTTCCACGACTAATATTTTGACCGAACGTCTCTTCATAGAGCCAGTTAATTTTTTCACTATTTCTATTTATTGGTTTTTATACGCTCATAATTTATTTTGTTTGGGTTTACGAACTGTGAATGCTGTAAATTTAAATTTGTAATATAAATGAAAATTAGTCGATGTTGTCCGATAGACGCTTAGTAACACAGCATTAATTGATTGCACAACTATATCAATGATGTACCGTATTTACGGTTCATTCATCTCCACTGAACTTATTCCTTGCTTTTTTTTTGTTATTTTTTTTATAGTTTTGGAACTATGTAACTTCTAAATACCCGCTCTATATTACTGCATCTCTTATTAAATTATGAAACGTCCATGCAAATAATTTTACATGTCACATTGTATAGTATTATAATTGTGTAGTAATTTTTAAAGCAAAGTTTTCCAAAAAAAAAAAAATCAAATTATTCTATTTTTACTTCCTTGTACGTACTACAAGGAAGTATTGTAATCATGAAAAATTTCGGTTTTAAGATTTCAATGGAAATATCCATTTTCATCTTAACTGAAACCATCTTAACTAATTTCGGCGTGACGTCTGTACGTACGTATCTCGCATAACTAAAAAACGATTAGCCGTAGAATGTTGAAATTTTGGATTTAACACTCATGTAACATCTAGTTGTGCACCTCCCCTTTTGATTGTAATCGACTGAACCAATAGTGTCCAAAACAGCCCAAAATGAAAAATTGTTTTCGATTTTGAACTTTTTCTGCAGTAATAAACCCTCATTATGAGCTTTTCAACGATATATCACAAGTAGTACTTATTTTCATTGGTTCTAAAGTTATAACCAAATCAAAGTTTAATTAATGAAATGTTTGAATTTTACAAGGGAAGGCACATCCGGTTCGAATCAGTTTCGTCTCCTTTTCCTTATTTTGTAACGTGTTTTTAATTTCTTCTTTTTTTTTACTTTTTTAACTTAAATATATTGATTTATTAATAATTATTAACCCGTAGTTGTAAAAAAAAAATCGTTTTATAATAAATAATAATTCAATAATAACAGTAAAAAAAAATACGACAAAATAACATAAGTCATTAGTTAAATAAGATTGTATGTACTTTAAAAATGTGTGTATGTAATTTAATAAGCATTATTATATTTGTGTGTGTATATAATAGATTTGGTGAAACATCTGATTACTTAATATTAATTGAAAATTATAATTTAGAATCGTATTATTTTTGGTTTTTCCTATAAGGAAGTCATATGGTGTCCCGTGAAATTTTCACATACATCTTCTTTTAAGATAGACGTTAAATACGAAATACTCAAAGTGTAACAGAAAGTGCTCCCGAGACTATAAAAATATACTCTAATTTTGAAAATAATGCAAAATGTTAATAAACATAAAATACTTCAGTTGCAAATTATGGTTACTGAAAAATTTTTCACAGATTTCAGATACAATGGTGAAATGAGGTTGGACTGAAATTTTTAGGACGCTAATTAAGGAGCATAATTAGTGATTTATTAAGATTTTTGAGCTGAAAGATCAAATAAAACAGGTCTCAGAATTGTATATGCAGTAGAGTTTGAAAAAACTGAGAGTGAAAACTAATAAATTGGGGTAAAAAAGACTTTTTTTTTTTTTCTTTTTTTTTATGTTTGACATACCATAACAGTCAAATAACTAATAAAAATATAAAACTTGTAGAGAATTTAATTTTGAATAAAGTTATGTAAGATAAGTTGAATAAATCAAAGAAATGTTAGAAAAATTCTAATCTTATTTTTTTAAAAATAACACTACTACATTTATCTCAAAACTACCAATTTAATGTAAACAAAAACATAAATTATTTTTGGTGATGAAATATTTGTGAAAACAAAAATTACCGTTAATTATTGCTATTAATGAATTTTTTTTTAAAATACTGAAAATTACACGATTGTAAAGTAAAAATAAATAAATGAGGATTACTCAGGTAATCTTTTTTTTATTAATGAGAGAAAGACAGTAAATTATTTGAAAAATTATTTTATCAAAGTTGGCAATAAAAAACAACAATATATAACAATACTATATTAGTGTTTAAATCATTCAATAAGATACATTAAATATACCGGATACTGAGAACTCCACTCTCGTTAACGAAGATTTTCAATGAATTTTACTTTGAAAGTGATCTATCTGCATTGTAGTAATCCCGTTAATATAATATAACAAAGGAATACGTTGATGGTTGTGTGGAATGGTAACGCTTTGCTTATCTTTCCTAAAAATTTCCTTAGTAATAATTACTCATAATTTGATTTTCCTGGCTTAAAGAAAATAAATTGGTAATGAGATTTTTAATACAGCCGTAGAACAGTCATTTGGTTGACTAGGAATGCAAATTTTTTTATAAAGTTCTATACCAGAATAACAATATATAATCATCACTAATAAATAATTTATTTTTTTAATACTAACATCTTTTCAGCAGGAAAAATTTGGATTAATAAGTAGTTAAAAAATAACTATAGAACGAACTTTGTCTCAAAACTTTTCATAAATGTACTTATCTCAAAAAATTTTATAAGCTTCACGTATATTCTTTATAGAGATGTAGAACATTTAAACAAGAAAAACGGATCGATCGCAAAGGACTTTATATACATATATGACATTATAAAAAACCTTTTGTCCTGAGATGAAGGACTATTTAAAGAATATGTATCGAGTGTAGCATCACGCATCGACGGCGGCACGTAAATCACTTGCGCGTAACGAGAAACTTTTCCTAAGGAGTACACAATATTGTTAATATAAACTTACCTACTTTAATAAATAAATTTTCAGATTCTAAAATAAATAGTAAATCATTCCATTACTGTGCACGAAAGAAAAGAATACTAGCTTAATCTAGCCAAAAATTTATTAATTTTAACAAAAAATATACCTTTATACGTTAATATAAAAGTGTAGACGCATGTAATGTAAGAAAAAAGTTTCATTTATTAAATGAGTTTTTTTTGCTTTAAGCTGTATAAATTTAGAAGTATTTCATCACATTACACTTTGTATATAAAAACGTTGATTTATTTTTCTCTTTTGTTTAAGAAATTTCCTCCTCCCAAAATTAATATATTACGTATCTAATAATAATAAATCTACACGCTTTGATTCCCTTGTAATTAAACACCATTTTAATAGCCTATTGCACGCCAAACTGATGAAAAATGATATTAAAATTTGATATTTCGATACTTCATTAAGTGTCAGAAATTTCTGCCTACAGACAGCGCTATAATCAACATAAAATATTGAATTTAATATTAAATCGTTATAACTATTAATAAATAATTTTTCACTTACAAGTTTTCATTTTATAATATGCATAAAAAATCAATAACTTATTTTTTTAGTAAGGTTGTATGTAATAATATCAACGGTTACATTATATAAACCAAACTTTTATACTTAACTTTTTTATATTTGTATATAATATGTATCACTGTTACTTATGACAAATGAATTGAAACCACATCAAATATAAATATAATTTTTATTTCTTCTTTCAAAAGAAAAAAATATATTTATCTGCATCAATTTTGGTGTGAATTTTCAAATTTTTTTCTGTTTTTAACATGACAGTAATTTATTATAAACAAATTTATATGTAAATAAATTTATGTATAAATAATTTACCAAATTAGGGCACATACTAAAGCTATTTATTTAACCGGTCAACCTATCTGAAAAACTTTAGATTCTTCTCCAAACAAACAGCCTGTAAAAAAAGTGTTAATTTGAAGACCCTGGATATCAATTTGGCTTTCTGCAAATATCCTTAGATGTATTATACTAAAAATTCAAAAGCTTTATCTCTTAGATTAAGGAAAAAATCTTCAATATTTCACTTAATTACTGTATCCTTAAACTTTAAATTACAGAAAAAATTTAACTCCAGAATTTAAATTAGAGCCTAATAGACAAGCAAAAAAAAAATTTATATAATTTTTCTTATATTTTTTTTTTTATATTAATTTATATAGATTACTGAAAAGTTAATCACCCGATACAATGATTATAAATGTCGGCCTACAGGCCGATATGCCTATTAAACAGCTTATCAAAGATTTTTAGATGATGTTGGCCTGTAGACTACAGGTGGAAATACAAGAAGGAGGTGGACTAAATTCTAACCAATTAGGGTTTAGGGCTGGTCTTTCTACGGAGGTTGCTTTAGGAAAGGTTATGGGCATGGTCGACAATGCACTAGCCGCCATAAGAGGTTGATTCCGGTGGTGTTGTTTGTTGAAGTTAATAATGCATTCAATTCTTTGAGTTGGTGAAGTATCAGTGAGGAGTTGAGAAGGAGAGGGATGACCCCGTACCTGAGACGACTGGACCATAATTACCTCTCAGACAGATTGTCGGTTTGCGATGGTGCATAGAGAAAATTTGAATTAAGGGGGTCACAAGAGAGATGCCTCAGGGATCAGCACTTGGGCCCCTGTTATGGTGCCTCAGGGATCAGCACTTGAGCTCCTGTTATGGAACATTGTCTATGACCGGGTCTAGGGACTCCGGTTTCCGGTGGAGGTTACCCCTGTCGCCTTTGTTGATGACTTCGCACTAGTTATGTGTAGAAGAATGGAGGGCGAAGTTATGGACGCAGGAAACAGAACATTGGTGTTGGTCAGGAACTGGATGGAGGAGAATGGCCTTGATATTACAGTGGATAAGACTGCGTCAGTAGTTATGGCAGAAAGAAGAAAATTGGGGCGCATCTCTTTTGAGATAAAGAGTACGGAATTTCTTCCACCTGTCAGATACTTGAGCGTATATCTGGATAGCAGGATGTCTTTCCAAGTCCATATCCAGCAATGGTATTAAAGGCTGAGAGGGTGGTTAAAGCAAGATCGTACGCGGTTTCTTGGCTCAAAAATATATAGTGGTGCTTGAATACCCTACTTATTTGCCTGATTTGTCTCCGTGCGACTTCTGGTTATTTCCAAAACTGAAAATGGCAGAAAAAGGAAAGCATTTCGACAGGATTTGAGATATCCAGACGGCTACGACCATGGTACTGCAGCCAATTTCAAAGGTTGAGTATCAGAATTATTTTGAACAATTTTTCCAACGCTTCCAATTGTGAATTGACTCACAAAGAGCCTATTTTGAATAAAAAGTCATATAAACTAAAAGTAAACAATGTCTTATATTTAATTTCACAAAAGTCATCTTTCCTATGGGACGGACTGTGTATAAATTAAACAGACAGTTGAAGACATAGGATTTAATAAATACATTGTGGGTAAAAGATTAGCACAGAACTGAAAGTAGTATTAAGTAGTAGTACAGTAGTATTAAAGTAGTCAAACAATTCGATTTAGTAATGTCTCTAAAAATAAAAATATTAACTTAGATAACCATTACAGCTCATATCACGTTTTTCAAACTAATTTTAGCGTCGGGATTTCGATTACTTCTAAATTATCACTGACTTTGATAATTTTTTACAATAGTAAAAAGTATTTAATTAAAATAATATTTCAGCTGTCCAGATCTATTGACAGTTAATTTATATGTCAAATTACTCGTAGTAAAATAAATAAATTTTGTCTTTTGTCAGAATACCACTTTTTTAAATTCTATCGTTAATATACAAAATAAAACTGACACGATAAAGGATCCATTCAAATCACCTACAATTTATACGTTTTGATTACTACATCTTGATCGTGCAGAATCAATTATAACATCAAACTGTCAGTGATAATATCTAACTGTCAATGATTCAAACCATTCATAAGCCAATATGATTGTTCCACAACATGTTGAGAATCATTAAACTAAATTACAAGTAAGTTGGTGTTAAATGTTAATATTGGCAGTTTCAGATGATAAATAATAGGTTTTTCTTTAAGTAAATTTATTTAATTATAAGTATTTATTACTTAATTATAAGTATTATTTAAGTAAATAACTAATTACGGCATACGAAATTTTATTTACATGAATATTCATTTAATTTACATGAGCTAAATATCCGGCTAAAATTAAACTTACTGATATTGAAACTTATTAAAACTTATTGATATTAAAATGTCAAAAGTTATTATAATTAAAGTTATAATTCTAAATATAAGAAAGTTTTTTCATGAGAATTTGATTTTTCTTTTTAAATTAGCACTTATCTTAAAATTAATTTGTTTTTTATCACCATATTTTTAACAGTAATTTTTATATATTAATGAAATAAGATATTACTAGCAATAAATACAGTTGTTAATTGAATTTGTAAATAGAATGTTGACTTATAAACAAGAAATCAATTAGTGTTTCGGTGCTCAATCTTATAAACAAATAATATAATACTTTACAAACTGCTTAACAGAAAGCAAATCAGTGGAATTACGTAGAGCTGTGGAATCGAACCACCTGAAATAATACTTCATCAAGTGTGTTTGTGACGTCCGTTTTGAACCGAGTTACTTGGGAAGGAGTAAATAATATAAATCACGAATCCTAGAATCGGACTAAAATTATAACCCCTAAGCTTGCTTGAAATTCCTTCCTCACCTTCCTGTGACATCATGTTGATTTCATTTCCATAGAGAATTTAATTCTACAGAAAGGGAATAAACAGTAAACCTCAATTAGTATTTCTCTAACAACAAGAAGTTATTTCCAAATATATTCCTATACATTTCAAACTAATATCGAACGAGATGCGTGTTAAATATTGATTCTAAAGTAAAATTTTAGGCTACACTTTAGCACTCTTTATATTTAAATCCACTGGATAAAAATGCTTCTAATATTTTTATTTAACATAAAAAAAAGTCGGTACAATTGATTATAATAGTGTACACAATCGGAACATTGCTTTAGTGAATAACTTTAGCAGTATAATCACAAATGCAAAAATTATACTCTTAGTAACAAGGTTTATATTCTTTTCCTTTTGAATAACCATAATAAAGATTTTTTTTACTATTATTATTATTTACAACAATTCTTCAGTATTTTCTACTTTGTTTTATCTTTTAAATTTTCATTATATTAATTAATGGTGATATGCAACAGCACGTTAAGATCAGTAAATAACGTAACGGGAAACCACATCATTTCTCATATTTTCTCAGTATGTCGGAAATATGGGATATTTGTTAAGAATTGCGATAGTATTTTCAATACGACATTTTTGAAATTTGATATATTTATTCCAAAAATACCTTCATTAAAAACAAAGAATAGTTATAATATTGAATAACAGGTAATAGGTATTAATAATAGGTATTGAGAAAAAAGATATATATTGATGTACGAAAAGCACAGAATTTTAGAAGTAAGTGATATTTTCAATTGTAGAACCACTTTTCGGGTTTTTCCTTTGAGCCACTAATAAAGATGAAGCTGGATTGAGGATGAATAATTCCCGTATATATTTCTATCCGATTGTAATAAAATTATAATGCCTCTATGATATTATCACAACAACGTCTGTAAAAATTTTTTGATTTATAGAAATTATTCAATTTTAAAATGTTCATATGTTACAATAGTTCATTTAAATAATTAAATTTTTACTTATTTCTTATAATAATTTTTTAATTAATAAATATGAGCTGAGTTTTAGTGTATATACATATTTATTAAATTTTATAACGTTTTTATAATTTTATTACATTTTCGTTTTTATGTAATAACAATTAGGCAAACTTGTTTCGTACATCCTTTACGTTCATGCTGTTTTTTTTTTTTTTTTTTTTTTTTTATAGCGGCTGTCTACCTCTATAGCTATAAAAGGGAAAGTATTGTAGTCGGTCAGATTTGGGCATACGTGGTTTTCACCGATCTTTATGTTTTCACACTCAAGGAAACAAAAAATCCAAAAACCGGATGGAAATTTTCCAGATGTTCCAGATGATTCATTCGTGATTCAGTGTCATCCTCTAGAATACCAAATATTTTCAGAACTACTATATCGATTTTGACCAAACTTTTACAGATTACTTCTACGTACGGCCATTAAATTTTCAACTTAAAAGGTTGTAAAGAGTTGTAATTACTTCAATGTTTAATATAACACCAACAAATATGTAAAGTTGTAGAATGGTTGTAGACAGCCGTTGTATAGATGCACGGAGGACCAATACGAATATATTATGTGTAGTAGCTGATGTGATGTAGTCGTGTAAATGAATAAGTACCATTTGTTGTCGTAAATTGTAGTATATGCGTTAGTGACTTTGAAAGTATAATGGTATAGCATGGTATAATCTTGAGCAGTATAGTTTTCTTGTATTGTAATTAAACTTATGAATAATAAACTTGTATAATGAGATAAACGACTTATGAATATTTTACTTATGAGTGATATGTTGCAACCAACTTGTTTGAAGTACTACGTAATACTATATATTATGTATAGTAGCTGATGTGATGTTGTCATTTAAATGAATAAGTACCGTTTCTTGGTTAAGCGATTATTTATTGTCATAAATTGTAGTATATACGTTAATGACGTTGAAGGTGTAATAGTTTAACATAGCATAATCTTGAGTAGTATAATTTTCTTGTATCGTAATTAAACTTATGAATAAACTTTTATAATGAGATAAACGACTATGAATATTTTGCTTATGAGTAATATGTTGCAACTAACTTGAATGAAGTACTACGAACTACTGACTTGTATGAAATGCTACTTGCTCGATGTCTCTACTGCAATTGACTCGATTTCTGCTAATCAGTAACAAGAACGAACCGATCATGTCGGTATCCCACCTTCAATGTTATCAACGTATAGATTAGACGTAACAAAAACCATTGTATAATATTTTATTATAAATATTACGATTTTCTTTAATGAAAGAAAACTTTAAGTAGTTGCATAAGTGTAACTACCTTATGCGATTGTAGTAATAAGCGTGAGAAAATTACAATTTTGCTTAATATGAGAAGTTTTATCGTGCTCCTTAAGAATTCCTCCTTAAGAATTAAAAGCTGGTTGTCTCTCTTGACGAGATGAATTAGGTTTTTTCAACGAAAAATTTTAGAACTTTTAAAGTAATAACTGAAGACTTCTACGTGTTTATCACACGTGTACCGGTTAGGGAAAACGTATATAACATTAAAGAACACATCTGGAGCAGAATAAAAGAATATTACAATAATGACAGAAACTGAAATAGAAAAACGTTTCGTAATGAATAATTACGAAATTATGGAATCCTAAAGAAATGTGTAATAAAACTGAGTCACTAGAAAGGAGCTGAAAATATAGGAGTTGAACAAATAAAAAGGGAATGAGGCGTCTACGTGAAATTTATCCGAGCGAAATTAAAAAAAAAACCCCGAGAAAAGGATAAATACATGTTTTCTAATTGCTATTAATTTTTTTAAGGTATTATTTAACTAAAAACTAAATTTCGGCACACTAAATACGAAATTCTACGAGAATATAAAAGTATTATGGAATTTATTACTATTTAGAGAATAAAACTGGAATAGACAGTGTTTGTTAAAAGATCTTGAAATATTAAACAAAATATAATACGAGGGACAAAACTTCAATGTTAGACAATCATTCAAGAATTCTATTTGTTAGAATTTCAAATTGAGTTGACGGTATAAATTATTTACAGATTTTCAGATATGGAATGTTTTCTTGAACTCGATACGACAATGTGTACAAAAGAAAAAGCTTACAACATTCAGTAATGTTTCTTTTCAAAAACGAATACTCCAGCTAGTAATCTTTAATAACGTATAAATGTTTTTTTTTTATCTATTTTGAAAAAGAAATTAATTTTTTTTAGTAAAATCTGGGATTTTTCCAAAATTTAAGTAGTACTAAAACAATACTAAAAAAAAAAAAAAAAGTAGTAACCAATATGTTTTAATGAAGTTGGTACTCAAATGATTATCAACAACAAAGCAAAGTTTGTATTATCAATAATATATTATGAATAACATGTTACAGAATCAATAAAAATGTTAATTTTAGTTAATTAATGCTTATAAAATATCCGCAGGTTATAATCCTCTAGCAGAGTCAAATTTATTCACAGCTAAATTTTATTAATATTTATCAGTATTGTAAAGTAAATAAGTAATTATTTGTAATGTAAGGAACGTCTAATATTTATTTGTAAAGTAAGTACTAAGTATCTGCATTGAAAGTAAGTAAATATATAATAATCTTAGTAAGTAAAAGATTTCAGGAATTAAAATTTTATTTCAATTCAACTTAGTATTACATTCCCCAATGTGATAAAAAATTATAATTTAATTTTTTTATCTATCTTTATTACTGAAAAAGTAATAAAAAAATAGGATACTCCCTATCCCCGTTACTTTTTAATCTTTACATAGAACTAGCAGATAATGAAATTAAAGAATAATTTAGCACCGGAGTAACATTGCAAGGTGAAAAGATAAAGATGCTACGATTTGCTGACGATATAGTAATTCTAACAGAAAATAAAAAAATTTAGGAGAAACTTTGAATGATATGGATGAAGCCTTCGCAACAACTACCGCATAAAAATAAACAAGAACAAAACGAAAGTTATAAAGATGTAGTAGAAATAATGTAGATGGACCACTGAATATAAAAATAGGAAAAGAAAAGATTACGGAAGTAGAAGAATTTTGTTATTTGGGAAGTAGAATTACTAAAGATGGACGAAGCAGAACCGATATAAAATGCCGAAGAGCACAGGCGAAACGAGCTTTCAGTAAGAAATATAATTTGCTTACATCAAAAATTAATTTAAACGTCAGAAAAACATTTCTGAAAACACACGTTTGAAGCGTAGCTTTATATGGAAGTAAATCTTGGACAATCGGAGTACCTGAGAAAAAAAGATTAGATACTTTTGAAATGTGGTGTTATAGGAGAATGTTAAAAATCAGATGGGTGGAAAGTGACAACTGAAGAGGTGTTGCGGCAAATCGATGAAAAAAGAAGCATTTGGAAAAATATAGTTAAAAGAAGAGACAGACTTCCAAGCCACATATTAAGGCATCCTGGAATAGTTGCCTTGATATTGGAGGACAGGTAGATGGGTAAAATTGTGCAAACAGGCAACGGTTGGAATATGTAAAGAAATTGTTACAGTGTAGGATGCAGGATGTAGGAGGTATACGAAATGAAACGATTGGCACTAGATGGGGAATCTTGAATAGCTGCATGAAACCAGTCAGATGACTGAAAACAAAAAAAAAATCTTTTAGATTTTCTTCTTCATTCAACTACACCAGGATATATACTTCTAGAATAGCTGCACCAATTTTCTTAGCATATTTATACAACTGTTCAACTCAACTGAATAATTGTAACGATGAAGATGAATAATTTTTTATCGCTACAGAGTAGGTACTATTCTAAAATCAAGAGAAAAGCTACTTTTAATCTAAAATTGATGAAGTGATGTGTGGAAAAAAGCTTGGTAAAGACGATTTTATAACAAAACAAGTACACACATGAAAATAGATTATACATACGATACATATACAAACTGCAATATACTAATAACAGTAATTACTAATTACTGCACTAATGTAATTAGGAAGCAATTTATGCGATTGGTTGCATAACTATATTACGCATACAGATTAAATTATAACACAATTTTTTCGACAATTTGTGTTCTGGTTTTGTTTATTATTTTGGATGTAATAAATATACTTGCTTATTTACTTACTTGGGACTTTTATACTTGGGTTAAGAGAAATCTAAAAGCTAAACTAGTTACTGAAACTAAGATTTTTTTTTTAACCTCCGGGAACCACGGTTAGGTATATCTTCAGAGGATGAGATGAATGAATTGTAGCGTGTGTAAAAATGCTTGACCGGGATTCGAACCCGGGACCTCCAGATGAAAGGCCGAGACGCTACCATTCGTGCCATGGAGGCCGGCACTGAAACTAAGGTTAAATATATATATATATATATATAGTGCGTACGATGAGAAGAATAAAAAAAGCTTTAGAAATTGAGTAATGTGTAATACAGAGTGTTAAGTCGTTTTACTTTTTAATCATATATGTAACGTTACAATTTTTGAATGCGTAATCAAGAAAATCTAACTAAACATAACTTTGTTTTTACCCAACCGAAAAAAAATTTTTATCAGTGTTGTAATTATATGTGTATAATTTTCTAAGATTATAATTCTAAAACAACCAGACCAGTTTTCATGAATTATTTATAAACTCTCTCCCCCCCCCCCCTCCCCGCGCCCGCGCCCCCCGCCCCCTCTCCCCCCCCCCCCCCCCCCCCACCCCTCCCCCCC
>JAAAKQ030127450.1:0-13608 GCA_010016005.3 Zanna intricata | reverse complement strand
TTTCATGTTTTTAATTTTAATCTAGTTTTAGTTTTCAACATTTTAATTTTATCCTCTGTGATATTAGGTATAAGGTTAATGTTGTTCGCCCTGAAAAAAAAATCCTAACATAGAAAACGTCATGTGAGGGAGAAGAAGTGGGTTCCAGAAGCAATTTAATATTAAGCTTATGTGGTTAAACTGGTTACTAAGAAGGAGATCAGTGTTGTTGTTAAGTAACTGTGTTGTATAAGGCATTTTTAAAGCAGTATAGACCTACTGGATACATTTTTGGAGTACGGTCAGCAATCGCAATATTGACATCATCCTAGAACTAAGGTCCTAGAAGAAAGTTCAAGGAACATATTGAAGGTGCCATGGTTTGAGACATTTATCTAAGGATGCTGTCTATTCATGAAGAAATTCATCGGTTAAACTCAAAGTATTTATCTTAACTTACATGAAAGTCATCTGGCTGTTAACCTATGGATAACAGTGAGGATGTGTGACAACTGAAAAGGTTGTATGTATTGGATCTTAAAACTGTTATACACAGTAAATACTGTCCTTTTCTTAGTTCTATTGAAATTTAACTGTTAGTTGATCATTTATCCATTTCCTCTGCTCATTACTTGTTGATCTATGTGCACTTTTTCAGATTTGTTTGCATTTTTAGTTAAAATTTTATTCTTGTATTTTTAATTATATTATACTTTGTTCAGACTTTTATTGTATTTGAAGGTATCACTCACTGCCTTCTAATACAATATCTTTTCCTTAAAGTATAATTTGCCTTCTAATAAAATACTGCCTTCTAAGGCTAAGGTTCCGTAGAAGATATCACTGGATAATTCTCTTTTATGTCATTATTGTTATCATAGTTTTGTTATTTGAGAAGCTGATTGTAAAAAAAAAAAATTATGATTAAATTAATATATGCAATTCTCCCAGAAAGGCTATCAAAATTGTCTGCCAAAACCTGTAAAGCAAGTGATATCTGTTAGCTTTTAGTATGCTGTATGAAGACTGTTTTATTTTTTGAAAGTTTATTTTTATTTAAAATAAATATATCTGCAAAATAATATTACAATGAACAAAAGTTATTTATAAGAAACAAAAAGTGTAATAATAACCTGCTTTGTTAGTAAAATAAGAAAGGGTGTAAGGAAATTATAAGTAATTATTACTGAATGTAAGTTATTCTTATCTAAGGGGAATATTGATTTTTTTTTTTTTGCGGTTTGCTAGAAAATATTTAGGATTTCATAATGACTTCAAATTGCATATCATATGCTGCTATTACTCTTCATTAAGTAAGTAAGGCATGATGATTAAATTTATCTTCAAAGATCTGCATGCAAAAAATCTGTATCCTCTATAAAAAATGTTTATCTAGGTGTAGGTTAAATTGAGAACCTCTTCCGTCTTTTTACCATCAAAATTTTATGTACTATCTCTGTTTAAAAGGATGCTGATAATAAAAAAAGCAAGTTTTCTTTTACACAAATATTGAAAAAACAGTATATGAATAAAATAATAGAGAATACGTAAGAATAATTAATGAAAAATAAAAGTATAGAACTAGATTTGCATTTTTATCGTAAAAGAATCATCTGTTAAGGAATTAATGATAATAAATGTTAATTAATACTGAAGTAAAGACAAGAAAATAAACAGAAAATAACACAATACAATAAAAATAATTTTCTATATTAAAGAGAAAGGATTATGGATTGTAGATTTTTATTTCATATATAAATTTATTATTTCAGATTCAGTACCGTACTGAAGAATTACTTACTGAAATCATAGATTGTCTGTCAGTGATTATTAACAGTGTTGATGCAATGGGTCAAGCATATGATGGTACCTGTAGAACTCATCGGGTGCCAGTTGATAGAACAGAATCCCATTCTATCCCCTTTATACCTGCAAGCTCAGATACAGTTGAAGAGATTTTTGTGGGCAAGGTATGTTATAATGTATATAATAATTCTATTCTATATAACATAAATGATTTCATATATATTGTTCTGTGGGATCAAATTTCAGATGATCGATACAACAGTATATGAAAGAAGTGACATGTATTTCCATAAAAAAGGTTATGGAAACAATGATAATTTGTTATACTGAAATTTTGTCACAACTGGTCTTTAGTGAAAATATTAAGAGTGTGTTAGGTAGGAAATACCTAGCCTACTGGTAACTCGTCATCGCAAATCAGCTGATTTCTAAGATTTGGGTTTTAATTAACCACACATCTCGGGAATGGTTGACGTGAGGTTACAAGACTACACTTCATTTACATTCATACATATCATTCTCATTCATTCTCTCGACTAATACCTTACAGTGGTTCCAAAGGCTAAACAGAAAAAGAAAGCTGGGAAAAATACCTAAAATTTTTCTTTGGTTGAATGTAAGCTGAAATATTACTTTTTTTTATCTTGTTATTTTCACTGCAATGTGCAGAATTAAAAGTTACAGCTGGTTACATTAATTTTGATAATCGCAAATATCATAGTTAATAAATATGGTCATAATGGAAACATATGTTGTTTGTTGCAGTGCTTGATAGAATGTTTTTTTAAAAATCTTAATGCGTGCTATTTTTCATTGTTTATTTTATTAAAAATTATACTTCCTAATTTCTCTTTCAGAATTTTCTAATGTTTTAAAAAAAAATCTTTTTTGTTCCTGTTTTAAAAAAGACTATGTTAAATCAGCTTTGATTGGTTATTACATTCTCTGGTTTGGTCTTGTGACATTATTGTTAACAAATTTTTATTCTTTTTTATGTTATTTGCGTTTATTCAGATTTTTTTTTAATGAGTTTGAGTAAAATTTAACACTTTTTTTAGTGTGATTGTGGAAGAAAATAATGGAAATTCGCTCTGTTTAGAGTAATGTTTTGCCTGTAATGTAACAACAACAACATTTTAGACTTTTTGTTGTACAGGATAAGACTACTTTTTTATTGTAAAATTAATATGAGGGTCAATCAAATATAAACCTGTTTCTTTATCTTCATGGCTTGCATAAGAACATGAGCAGACTGATGTGGAGGGATATTGATAAAGGTATGTGAAGAGGATGGATGTTCCAGCTGTCTTGACATGATCCTTACAATATTATCATTTCAAAGCATGAGGTTCCATCAATGGTTGCACAACATATCATGAAGTCTCTCATGAATGAGAGCATCAAACCCTCCAAAATTTTTACTAGGAATCAAACTGCCCAAAACTTTTACTAGGGTATTGAAACCTTTAAAACTGTGTTGTCAGTTTGAGGATGTGATGTTGTCACATAATCTATCTAACACTATAAAATGCCAGCTGATTTAAAGAAGGGTTTGGAGCTATACTAAATGAGTTATAATAGGTGTTCCAAGAACAATTGTGATGGATGACAACATTTGAAAGATTTGTGATACCTCATTGAAGACTATAATTATTATACGGTTGCTGAAATTGCTTCAGCAGGAAATAAAGTCATGTAAGAGCTCATTCCATTATCACAAAGCATTTTTGTTTCCGCTAAGTCTGTACAAGGTTGGTTCCAAGGCATTTGACAAAAAATCAGAAAAAGACTTAAAAGGAAATTTTCCAAAGGCTCTCCTGAATTAATTTCAACAAGGAGAGAAATAATCTCCTGTGTTAAGTAGTCACATGTGATAAGACATAAGACCATTGCTGCACTTTCAAGTCAAAATTGGCAAGTATGGAATGCGTAGAAGTGTAGATCTTTGCTTTGTAAAGATGTTTCTTGGCTCTGTCAACTGGAAATATCCTCACAACTGTCTTTTGGGATTGAAGAGGCATATTGCTCATGATTTTTTCTTCAATTGTTATGCTCCGAATGCTATATATTTACTGCTAGGCTTGGAAAAACAAAGCCTTCTATAGGAACAAAAGGTGCCATCAGCCAGTCATAAATGTGATTCCCCTTCATAATAATGTCAGGCCTCATTCACCCCATTAGCACTTGGAATAAATTGGACATAATTTACTAAGAAGCCTTAAAATATTCCCATACAGTCCAGATTTATTCCTCTGAGATTTTGTTTGTTTAGACCATTGATGGATTGGAAGGATTCTTATTGAATACAATAAGAATGTTTTGTACAAAAAAATGTTAAAAATTAAAGCCTGGTTTATGCTTTACTGATCCTTATACAATAAGGAGCAATTTATATATATTCAAATGTTTTAGTGTTTTTGTCTTTAATTGCATGTTAACAGAACATATTGTGTAAAATAACTGGAAAAATATAGTCAGTAATTTTAAGGAGTATAGATAATCAATGAAATAAGTGTTATTAAAATTTAGAATTTTAACTAAATTTTGATTTGTTGATTATTATATGCAAGAGTGAAAATAAATTTCTATTTTTAATTTTTTTTTAATCTGCATGCCTTAAAAATATACTTATGATTCTATCACTAATAAAGGTAGAGAAAAAAAAAATTAAAAACGTTTTAACTGCATTTACATTTCTTGTGTCATATAATATTAGTTATAATTTATTTATTTATTACTATTTTATTTAATTATGAAAAAATTCAAGTCTGATTTAGTTATTTACTTTACAGCCATGTGATTCATCTACTACAACGTCATCTGTACGAAATGATATGAAACAACTTTTGAATGAGGTATGCTAATTAAGTAACTCTTATTATGTAATTAATCATATCAACAAATACATGAAAACTTTATTAGTGAAGGTAGCACTTTACCTGTGCTATTCAAGGATATATATTATGAGCATTGTTCACTAGTTTATAAAGCATTCATGCACCAGAAGAAGATTAACTGCCATATATAATTATCTTTTTTATGATTATGGTACTGTAAAGTAGTTTGATTTGTTTATAAATAAGTTTTAAGTTTGAAAACTGATTTGATCCTTGCCCTTGATACTATAGTTTATTAGATAACGCATTGTCAGTGTGTACTAGGTCTAAAAGTTATGGAATTGGTGTCTAAACATTTTTCCTCTTAGAAGCCTTCATTGGCAGTAGGTAATGATTGTAAGTTAGTTAGATTGGAGAGTGGATAGGGCAGGGTTGGTGGATTATATTTGATCAAACTTTTGGATAAGTATTTGTCTGGTGCTCAAAGAGCATTTTATATATATATATATTTTATATTAAAAAAAAAAAAATTTTTAAGAATTTACCTTGTTTACTTTAGTTTTCCTACTGAGTAGAGGGTTAATATGTAGAAAATATATACATACGAATTTTGTTCCAAAAGTAAGATACTGATTTTCCTATGTCAACATGTATTGTTTTTTCCTACTTGGCAATTTAGCATCTTATTGATGTATATTGGCGTGTAGGTAATACTCTTAATTGTGTGTCCATACTTGTTTCACCTGGACTCAGTTGTCAGCTGCTGTTACTTGTGTGTGAAGTGATTATGTTTGCAATGTAGGAAAATGTTGAGTGGTACTTTTTATAACTTTTTGTGAAACTTCACAAATCTGCTACATCAACTTCTAATTTTCTATCCAATGCATAAGGAGATGCTACTCTATTAAGAACTATGGATTTTAAGTTGGACAAGCCTAAATTCTTATTTCAATGAGGGTGAGAAATTTTGAAGAAGAATTTCGTTCTAGAAGGTCAATTTTTTCAAGTAATGAAAATGTGGATGTGGTGCAAATTGTGATAATGAAAGAATGATGATTGTAGAAGAAATAAATTTCATTAAAAATGCAATTGACAGAATTCTAATAGACTTTATAAATTCATAAAAAAAGAAAACTTTTTTTATGAATAAATAATAACAGGAGATAAATCATGGGTATTCAAGTACAATTGCCAGGGAAAATGGCCTATAAAAAATTTCTCCTGATCTGAATAAAGCATGCTTGAGTAGATTGTGTGAAAAAAGATGTCCTCAGAACAGAGTGTTAATCACATCTTCTATGAAGATTCTTGAAATAATTTTGAAAATTGGTCCAAGAGTCCAAACATGGCAATGGGTGCTTTCTCAGAATAACCTGCCAGATAAAAGTTGAATGGCTATCATTCGGTGATTGAAAACATACAAAAAAATGTCCAATGCGCTAAATAAATGAAAAAAAAAATGTTTAAACCCCTGCAATTAGTAGAAAGAATATTGGAATAATTGCATAATTTCCCAACAATTGTACTTAAGAAGGAGAGAGCTAGTAATTTCAGGCGAGTTCAGTATTTAAATAAAAAATCAGTACAATAAACTACTGGAACAAACCTCATATTTTTAGCCATTAGAATAACCAACTACAACCAACTTTTCAGATCATGCTTAGTAAGTACTTGCACCTCCAGAATGGACCAAATTTGCTCTGATCAACATCCAATGAACCCATCATGAAGAAAAAGGAATTAAGGGTTAAGGAAAAGATGGGACTGGTGAGAAAGGAATGTTTATTCACTCTTTGAGGAAAAACCTCAGTTACAAAATATTGCTCAGACCATAGATTAGGCCACCTCCAAACAATGAGCATCCATCCTGATCAGAAAGTATTAAAAGATCAGGCTATTTTTATATAGACACATTACTGATCAATATTTGTGTACTCAGTCATCCATAAAATTGTTAAATCAGTGAAAATATCCTACTTAACTATAAACCATTTAGTTAAACCTACCAAAGGAAGCCTTATTATTATGATCCATTGTATTGAAAAATGTGATTCTAAGCTTATGCTTGGTGTAGCAGAATATTATCTTGGAGGAAATAATTTCTAAATAATTCCCTCAACACACACAGCATGGTTAGAAATGATGGTTTATGGTAATATACAGCAGTTTTCTTCACTTCTGATTAAGTATGTAACCAACCGCTGCCACACTGTACATTATTAAAATGGAAGTTATTACGAAAACATTTTATTGATTTATTGATCTGGGTTTTCAAATTTTATTATTATTATTATATTTATAATTGTGCTTTAATTCTTGTTATTGTGTAATTTTCCCCCTTAATTTAATTATAAAATTGCTTTTTCTCCCTGTATATGTTTTTATTTTAATGTAGGCTAGTTGACAGCTAATATTTGAGGACTTATAAATAATTAGATATATTATTAAAAAAAATACTTAAAAGTTTAATTATCAGTTATAAAGTATGCATTAAACAGGGAACTTTGAATACTAATATTTATGAAGTATTATATTTAAAAATTATTGGGTAAGTTATAACTCATTTCTTAGAATAAACCTGAAGAAAGTAATGTCACTCTTACAATAGGGTGTAGCTTGCCTTATTCTATCTTATTTTATCTTGTTTGATCCCATCATTTGACTATTTTATGTTTTTGTACTGAATATATTGGTATTCTTGGCAAAAGTTTGCTATCTCAAACCAAACATTTTCATTCCTTCAAAGCTTGAATTATAATTTTTTGACAACAATGAATTCCTTATTATTCGGTTAGAATTCGGTTTGAAGGGAATAAATTGGCTAAAATCCTAGTTCCTTGCATTTGAATTGGACCTATATCTAAATTGATTTGATCTAACCAAATTATTCACTTTGTCTATGTTACTCAGTGAAGCCAACTTTATGTCTCAAAATATGTATGAGCAGAGAAAAAAAATTATTTTTTGAACAGGCAACATACAATGAAAAATAATGGCATGACACTGTTGTATGAAATGGTTCAATTGAAAGCAAGAGAAATCACTTGCTGGATGGTAGGAATGAAGGGTTTTCAGAGCTAGTAGGGATGCACAATTTAATTAATGAGACAACTTTAAGGTTATGTAAAAGAAGTATGTTATTGCAAAGATTGTGGAAGAATTATTCCAATTGATTAATTTATATATATGCTTTTTTTATATTAGGAAATGACAGAAAAATGGGCTTTTATTAGCTCAGGTAGAGATTGGTGTGTTTTATGACCAGCATTTTATGATGTGCCGAGGTATAAAACTACAAACTCAAAAGCAGAATCAGCTAAGAACAGCTGGTGCAGAAAAATTATGATTTCTTCTAATGAAAACTGTTTAGTTGATAAGAATTTCCTATGCCATTTTTAAGTGGAAGATTCTTTTGATCAAAATCCATATAAAATATAAAAAAGGATTTGATCTGATGAAAAACTGATTGGAAAATCCATTGTAGCTTTGTTATGCCAAAAACCATACTACTTTCAGCCATTTTCCTTGATCATCTTGTTAATTAAGTGAAAGAATTATCCAAAAGAGTTATCCAATAGAAGCCTCACATCTGTCTTGCAATCAGTCATCAATAAGCTAACTATTCTGATATTATCTTCAAAGATTTTGTTGTACCATTTGAATAACCCAAATCTTTGTAGCTTTTTACAGCAACTGGAAAAACTAAAAAATTTAATTTTAAAACAATCTGCTGAAGGATAGAATAGAATTTATTCCCTTAAAACAGAGGTGGAAGAAATGGTTTTACTAGACAGAATAGAAGACCACCACTTAATTTGGGACACTGAATGTGAAAATACTGATGGTGGTGTAAGTGATGGAGGTACAAAGACCAGAAAAACTGATAAAGAGAAGTGCAAGAGTGACAAAAATGAAAAAAAATTCATATAAACATAGGCCTGGAAATGCTTTGTTTTAGAGTTATGACTAGTGAAAGATTTTACTTAGCATCTCCTATAGTAAAAAAAGCTCCACAGTAATTTTTAGGACCCAAATTAAGTATTAAAGTGGTTTCTTATGTAATTTGAGCTGAGAAATAGGATAAAATAGGTCCCAGAACTGTAACTCCAGTAGTTTTTTTTTTAGATATTCAATGCAAAATACAAAATTTGGTATTGAAAAACAATTTTTTATTTAGGTTTTTAGTACAGAAGCTTAGTTAAATGACAATAATTGTGGAAGATTTAGTAACAAAACCTTTTAGATAATTTAATTCTGAGAAAATTAATGTAAATAAAGCCAATAAAAGTAAATAAAGACTTTTAAAAAGAGGTTTCTTATTAACGTAATACAGACAAAAAAAATCATATTATTCTTTCTGTACCTAATAAACATTTTTTTTAAAGATTCTTCGATGCATCAGCATTTGTGAATGAAAGGTTCATTTCCAAGATGTTTGATTTCTGTTGAATGCTAAATAAATAATCTTGTTAATGATGAACATTGTGTGATTCAACATATCAGCGTAACCTAGATATTAGTACAAGCTGAATTTCATATTGCATCTTGATCCATGTAAGGGAAGTCACCTTCCATGTGGTGGTTTGGTCACCATGCCACTCCCTCTAAACCTAGCTGTATGGGCTTCATCTTCAAAACCTCTGTATCTTTTAGCTTGTTCTTGCCTCAGTCAGAATGCCACTGATGTGAATGCCATGTGTGACATTCCCATCGGTATACTACTTTCATTAAGAACTTTCAAGAAAATAAAAGAAAATGCCTCTAAACTAAATCTCAAACAAGACTGAATAACAAAAATAAGGAACTGAAATCCACTATCTACCCAAAAGTTTAAGAGTTTAGTTTAAAATACAATAACAAAGAATACAAGAACAGGTGTAAAAAAAAAAAAAAAAAACATAAACCCACGAATAAAAAATTCACAAAAACAACACAGCAACAGAAACAGAAAGCAGGAAAGCCCAAGTGGCACCTTGACCTCCTTAGCAATCCTTTCTTTTGCCAAGTAATTTATGAAGTTCTCCACTATGACCCATTCGGGGATTGGTTTCGAACCTTTTACAGCCTATCCCTAAAAGCACCGTGTCCAGAAACATTGTGTGTCATGTACTTGTTTGGGTTTTCCTAAGAGGTGCCCTGCAAACTTACAACATCTAGAAAGAGACCATGCATATAACATCTGCAATCTGCCTCATCCCATCTTGCCTACCACAAAGAATTGCCTTGTTTTTTAGTTTCCTGAATTTTTTCAGATGTTAACTCGCCTAACTCATGGCAACATAACACTGTTACCTCTCATTACACAAGCAGATCTATTGGTTTCACGCCTGCAATCACTAAGATTGAAATCATGTGGTTGTCACTCGCTACCATTAACAATACTAGACATTGAACCCTCAATAATATATCCCAATAGCTTTTACTGATAAAGCCACTTTTACGAGAAATTGACTTTCAATTCTAAAAATAGTTTTAGTGAAGACAATATACATGGTATTGTGGAAAGTAGTTTCCAAGGTAGAATTCACATTAATGTTTGGCATTTAATTACATAATATTAATTATTTTTATAATAATAATTATCTTTATAAATAATAATAATAATTTTAATAATGTTTATAGTAATAATAATTGTTTTTATAATAATTTATTATTTATAATTTTATAATTATAATTATGACAAAATTCCGGGACCATTTTTTTCCTGAAAACTTAACAGATGCATACATTCATTTCTTGAAAAATAATTTGCTGGCTGTTTTTGGAAGATGTACGTTTATAAACTAGCTTGCAAATGATTTTCTAACACAATGGTGCAATACCACATTTTTCTTTAGTAGCTAGAAATCACTTGAAGGCTAAGTGGTGGACAGTTGACTGGCCACTACTGTCAACTGAGTTAATGCCAATAGATTACTTCCATTTAGGGCCATATGAAAATGATAGTATACGATACGTATGATAATGGTAAATCCTGAGATAATGACAATCCTGAGATACTGGAATATTTTAAATCTGGCAGGATGCTGTGTAATTGAAAAGGAGGGAATTTCGAAAAATTTCTGTAACAGGTTTATTATTCTCATTTCATATATATATATATATTTTTTGTTTTGTTATGTTAAAAATGTTTATTATGTACAGAAATAATAATACTTATTTTTAAAAGACTTTATTTACTTTATATTGGCTATATTTACATTAATTTCTCAATTAAATTCTTTAAATGTTTTGTTAATAAATCTTATGCATTTATTAGTCATTTAACAAAGTTATTGTACTACAAACATACAAAAACTTGTCTTTTGATATGAAGTTTTGTGTTTTACGTTGGATATCTTAAAAATTACTGCATTTATATTTCTGGGACCTTTTAATCCTATTTTCCACCTCAAATTATATAAGAAACCACCAACTTTTTACTACTTACTTTGGTTCCCAAAAATTACAGTAGGCTTCTTTTTGTTAGAAGTGCTGAAATCTGGTAAAATCTTTTGTTAGTCGTAATTTGAAATAGAAAACAAAACAAACAAATATAAAACTTGAAAACAAATCCTGACCTATGTTTATATAAACTTGTTAATTAATTTCCCCTAGTAGAACATCTACTGAAAGTTTCTCAGTTTATTCCTGGGACACTGTATAATAATCTATTTTCACTTTCTGGTAATATTTTAAAATAGATTTTAGTGTAGTTTTTCTTCAGAACTATGAACAGCTGTTAAAAATAAAATTTATGTAAAATGATTATCTTTGAAATATTAAATGATCATTATTATTATTATTTTCTGTCAAATTTATTTTTTATCTTACAAAAAAAAAAGAACTTTATTGTGATTTCTTGCATTATTTCTCATATTAAATTAAATTTCTTATATTAAACTTTCAACACTTCAATATTTCCTCCTTAGAGGTTTTTGAGAAAAAGTGGCTAGAAAAGAAGGGGAAAAATATACTAATAAATTTGGTAAGATTAGTTTTTATTTCAAATTGATAGTTAACATTTTTTATTTGCAATAGTTTTTGTTTTGATTGATTGTTATAGGTGCAGTCACAAGAACAGCTCATTAGATATTTAAAACGTGCATTGACCGATACACAAAATCAATTAAGATATTATACAGATAATGAACAGTTGCTTGTTGGTGAGAGGGCTTCTTTCAGAGGTGGGACAGCTTCTTACTCATTGATTCCTCCTTTTAGCAGTTCTGATAATTATAAAAGTCAGGTTTGTGTTTTCTTTTGTTTTTCATTATTTAATTCAATTAATGTAATTTGTATTAAATGATTATTTGTTTACAAACAGTAAATGGTGTTTCCAGTTTGGGTTGGCTTTTGGAATATATCCATAATATATTCTATATAATATATATAATTTCTGATACTATATTATTAATAATTGAATATAATAATATTATTTAAAAAGAAAAATAGTTTTGCAATTAAATAACATTGTGAAATATGACACTCTCTGTGTATGCTTTATTGCTCACCAAATTATAGAGTATCTGGATAAATTTTCAACCAAAATATTTCATATTAAAATAAAGTTGTAGGCTATTACAAATCAATTGGATGATTTTTAGATTTAAGCAGACATCATAACATTCAAATGGAGTATTTTATTTATTTTCAGTACATGTGTACAGTAATCGTGTTTAATTTTTTCACCCTTGGATAACTTTTGAAGTTAATACTTCTTTTGGGGGGCCTGGGAGTGGAAAAAATCTCCAGTTTGCCGTCACATCACGGTATCGTACTGACGGACTCACTGAGTGAATGATTGACATTAATTCTAACCCCTAAGGAGGCCTCGGAGCGAAAAATGTCAAGAGACCTTTTTTGTATGGGGTGCGCTGAAATCGACCAAAAAAATCAGAAATCTTGAAATTTCATACAGCTCCATACAAAACGTCCGAAAATTGTAGGGGTTTCGGGAGAACCCCAAAATTAAAATTTCATTATCTTCAAGAGCGTGCAAGCCTTTTTTCAACATGTGAGCAACTTTCTTTACTTATCTGTAACCTATGTTTTTGATTGGTGCCTCCTCATCAGAAAATTCTAAAGTTTATTATAGGCCTTTAACCTGATCAAGTGATCGGGAAAGATTTTGAGATACGGGGGCTTTTTTGGAAAATTGTGTATTTTTTTTGAGGCCTACTGGTAATATAAAGTATAAGGAGACCCTACATCTCGAGTTCCCTCCCAAGGGGAATAACGCCTGTCAAGTGACATTACCAGTTGTCACACCACCCCCTCTGTTCCTAGCCCTGAAGGCTTTACCAGAGGTCGTCTTTTCGCCTAGGTCTGATAACGCCACAGTCATCAACCAACCTCGAGGAGATGCCACTGATGCCAATGCCCCGGGGGACATTCACAAAGGTATATTCACAAAGGCCAATTAATTTTGATGGCGTCCAATGCCTTTGACGAAGACAAGGGACACCACGAAACCACCCACTTAAGAAACAGGTTTAGGACTATCGCGGCACCCACAAAGACCCCTGCGCCTGCTTTAACCTGTTACAGCAATGATGCTATTCTACCTGCGTTTTTACAAACTTGCCACACCAGCTTATAGAAAGGAGTGCACTTACTTATTAATTACCAAGTCCTCGAGGAACCCAGGCTTGGCCCATATGAGAGCTATTAGCTCCCACTCAACATCAACATTGAGGTCCGCTTAGATATTATAAATTGATTGCAACTTAACCACATTCCCTAACTCTCTTACAGGATGCATTCTGTTTCTAACAAATTCTCAAACGCAAACTATGTTCACGCTCGGAAGCACGGGAGATATACTCGAGCGCGACTCCATTGATACCAAAACTAAACTAACCGAGGCTACAGTGCCAAAGCGCCTACCTCTGGTCAATCAGCTAGCCCTGGCGTGCCCTAGCCACCTTGGGTTCTACTCTACACTCCCTCAGCAGATCTGCACAGGGCAAGAAACCGAAGGAAGTCAGCCACAATTGTCCACTCA
>JAAAKQ030127439.1:0-13608 GCA_010016005.3 Zanna intricata | reverse complement strand
CCTACGGGGGTTGGGATGCGTCGTTTCGTGACACTGCGTATAGAAAATTATTATCGGTCTTTTATTAGTACTAAAATGTGATGACTTACTCCATAAAACGTGATGTAAAACAAATTAAATTTTGGATCGTGTCATGTAAGAAAAGATATATATTAAAAATATATTTTTTATAATGCTGTAGGGTTAGAAATTAAAAATTTTGAAAGTAGATTATCAGTGACTCAAGTCGTAAAAATTTGGTAATCACCTCTAGCAATTTCTCTTTGTTACTCTCGAATCAAGATCTGCTGTTAATTTATGTCCCCACAAAATATACTATCGGGTCTCCCGGCTCGATCAGGAGATTGAGAGATTGTGTATATAAAAATGTAGTTACAGTTTATTAGTTAAAGAACATAAGTAAAACAAGACAAATCAGTAATGATAATGATGACAATATTAATAATAAAAATAGCAATCACAACCTTAATAATAATAATAATAATAAATATCAATAATAATAATAAGCAGTGATCACATATAAAACAGAATTTAAAGCAATCGTTAGGATTTATTCATAGGTCGATAAATAGTGAAAATTAGAATTCAACCCCATTGACAAAAGACATTAGCATGACTGCTAATGGTCTTGTATTAACAACAATAGTACAATAGATAGACAAGTATAAAGTTGTTTCATTACAAATACCTTTGCTACTCACAAATAACACTATAGTAACTCACCGAAATAGTCTTTGTTTTCATGTACCGGAATTACTTGTAACATTACCCTAATTGCCACTAGAAATTGAGAATAAACTAAGAATTTCTAATTTAGTCGTCCTCGCAGATTACTCTCGCTGACTGGCATCGTTAACTTCTACGGCCTAGACTGATTTCAGAGACTCTCCTCACGGATTTTTTTTTTACCTCCGGAACCACCGTTAAGGTATGTCTTCAGAGGATGAGATGAATGAATTGGAGTGTATGTGAAAAATGCCAACTCTTCTCACGGAGCACATTTGTGTTTTAGGTGTGTCTCGGAGGGCAGTATTACAAAACTATTGTTCGGTTGACAAAGATTACAAAATCTTCGTCACGGTAAGTCGATTACAAAATACGATTGAAATGTAACAGACCTATTACCTTTATTAAAAGGGTCTTTTAGCCCCTTTCTGAATTCCTCCCGTTATTATATTTTCGACTACTTTCTTCTTAATTGGTAGGAATCCGTTACTCACCTGTTATTGTCTTGTTACAATACGAAATTGTTTCTTGTAGTAAAATCATTTTGCCTTTCTCCCTATATGCTACATATTCGTATCGGTTGATTTCTATTTCTTTAAGGGTTTATTTTTTCTCATATTTCTCATTTAATAACGAAAAGGTTGGTATTTATTAATCGTTTTCCAGACTACCGTCGTCCGATTCACGCTTTCTCCTAAACTGAACTAACGTATGTCTTGCCTCGACGTCATCTTTATGGCCATTTTGGTTTCCATCTCGATCACCTTTCGCAAATTTTTTTTCTTATTATCATCCACCAGCTTAATACTCTTAATACCCTTCTTATTACTCTGATTCCTTCATCTCTTCCAGAACATTTTTGATCGTGGCTTTAATAACATTCAATTTGCATAACCTGTTTTTGTAGCTGTTCTGATTGAGGTATAGTTGTTTAATCAATTATATATCTTCCTATCTACTCTTGGCTCTTTTAATATTTGTATCATTTACTTCTTCAGTCACTTTAAGGTTGTTACATTAAGCACTACTTTGTCATATCGCAATCAGTTTGATAGAAATAATTTTAGCTAAATGCTTAATTTAGAAACAAAAGGTTTGGAGGATGTATATTATTGTTGATATTGATGTGTGTTAACAATAGAAAAAAAATTGATTTAAAACTTTTTTATCCAAAAAAAATATTTACTAATATGTAATTATAAAAAAAAAAATTTTTACTGGCTTTTTTGTGACTGCTGAATAGAAATAGAGTTCTTTCCTGGACAATGTCACTGTCACAGTCAATAATAATAATAACAAGCTTAAAAGTAAATTAAAAAAAAAAAAGAAGTTGCATCAATGTCAGTCAAAAGCATTAGAAAATTAAAAAAAAAATTATAGTATTTCTTTTTCTACTAATAGCTAAAGTACAGCAGAATGTAATCAGAATTGGTAGTGTAGAAAATGTTTATTTCCTTTTTGATTTTTCTGTTTTTGACTGATCTTGGTTTTCCCCAATCATCTACCCTTAATGGGTATCTGATTGGGGAAATATCTAAATTCTTTCTTTTATCTTCCCCCATTCCATAACTTTCACCCATATTTCCTTTATTCAGGAATTTTGAGAATTGTTTCATCTGTGCTCTGGCGCGCGCGCGCGCGTGTGTGTGTGTGCGTGTGCGCCAGTACCTTATATTAGCTGATTAAGCAGCCAGTTTTCTAAAGCTCAGTATCCCAAAGAACCATTGTTCCATTTGCTCTGCCAGAGACTGTTAATGAACTCTGTTTGTTATTCTGTGTTTGTTTAGGAAAGCAAATTAGTAACTTCATACCTATCAGATAGAGACAAGATTCCTTCTCCTAAAATCTGATTCTCATTATATGAAACTTCTTTTCAGAAAAATGGGTCCAACATACTTTAATCTCTCTGTGAGAATGATGTGTGTTATCTTTTTCATAATGCAAGTAGAACATGTTATTAACTCACTGTAAGGTTGAAATTCTAATTGTACTTATAATACTGGAATTCATTTTTATGTAAATAAATGTCTTTTACTTTGATTTTAAATGTTGAATGTACTAGTGCTAGGCTGATTACAATTAGTGTGATTGTTGCAGTTTTTTTTTCAATGCACTTTCTCCAAAATATGAAATTGTAGCAAGTTAAAATCAAACGTAATTTTAAAAATATTTTGCTATTTTTATTACAATATAGAGTTACACTAATTTATTGCTTTTAATATGAAGATAATAAAAATTTTTTAAAAACTAATTATTATGTAAATGCATATGTGAAGTTGTTAAATATTAGGCAATAAAAATTCATTTCGTATGAAGGTAAAATAAAGAAGCATTACTGTTTGTGTTTAAATTCTATATGAATTCATAGTACTTTTAGAATTTGCCTATTTTGATAAAATGATCTGATATTTATAATTTATTTTTCTTACTGCTCTACATATTCGTATCGAGCCTTTTTAACAGAAAGGCTCAATACGAATAAATAAATAAAATATGGAATAATAATGGTTATTAATTTATTAGTATTAGTATATAATTATTAATAAGTTATTAACTTATTATCCAAATGAAATAAAGGTAAATGAAATTTACTTTTTCCATCCTGTGCACTTCACTTTACCAAATTAGATCCTTAATGTTCATTTTTCTACTTTAAATTTTCTTACTTGTAAAGGTATACTAACACTTTTATACGATTTTGTAGAAAATGTGTGCAAGATTTACATACATTTAATTTTAACATAACGTTCATTTAAAAGACCTTTCAAAGAATTAATTTCCCACAATACGCTACACTCCACCCCATTAAATGTATATAATACTCTGATGGTAATTATATAATACTTACCATCATAAAAATAATCTCATAAATTTGTAGAAGAGTTTGCAGTGGGAGAAGGATATCATCTAACAAAATTCAAAAAATAGAAAGGTCTGGATCAGAGGTTTTTTTTTTCGTATACTACCAATCTATTGCCATTTTAAGCACAATTTGAGAATGGTTCATAAAAATTTGATCATATTTTTGTTTTGACAACTGTAAAATTTATTTTCATTCCAAAAATGGTAAAAATAATACTTTCCCACTCGTAATTGCTATTAATGTAATTAAAATAAAGGAAGACAAATTTTAAATGCTTCAAAATCATAAAATTTACTAAATAAAATACTTTTAGTTATCTTTACTTTGTTTTGATATTTAGTCTGAGTTTACTTTAATTTTCTTTTACATTTTTACTTCACTATCATGGTAGATATGCATGTTCCTTGACTTGAAGATATTTTTCTCTAAGTATGAAAAACATTGAAAAAAGGTTTTACTAAATCCCAGATTTCTCAGTATTGTTATAATTATGTATTAAATTCTAATTCTGTTCCTTAAGGTTGCTCTATTCAGTGGTATATGACATTAATCCATTCCTGATGTTTGGGCTTATACTGAATAGGATGTTTCCCAAACCAACCTTTCCCATAAGAAGGTGGTGGGGGTTATAAAATAATTTAAACACGTAAATAAAAAATGAGATTTTATTATTGATTTTCAAATTTAAATTGCTTAATACTAAAATACAGAAAGAAACAAAATGATATTATATTCTGTGGAAGAAGAATCCCTTGCAATAAATCCTGATATTCTGGGGTTTTTTTTCTGTCTTCTGTCGCTTTTCACTAAGCTTAGCTGGTTTGACCTTTATTAAAAATTTGCCCAAAGAACTTTGTTTCTATCTTCCCAGGATGTTTCTATAGTGACATTGTCTGATTTTCCCAAACAATGCTATTGTGATTTGTTTGAACTTTGTTGGGATTGTATTTTTTTGAAAAATTGTTCACTTCCATTCATTTTTCAGGAATGTTTTCCTGCAAAAGAATGAAAAGAGAAGAAAAGAAATAGAGAAGCTTCCTCTATCTCTTCCTTCTTTGACTCTGATGAAAATATATCCATTCTAGTCTTATCCTCATCCTTCTCCAGTTCCTGTAACTTCTCAGTGGTCAGTTTTTCATTGTATTCCTCCACTAATTTTTTCACATCATTATCATCATCACATACATCCAGTTCCATGGATTTGGTCAGAGAAGCAATATCCTCCACTATATGTTAGAGGGCATATATTCGACATCCCTTTCAGTTACAGCTTATGGCCACAAATTTCTCCAAGAAAAATTTATTCTTCTTTGGGAAACTTCCTGTCAAGCTTTGTCAATGAGCGATAAGGAATGTACAATATTAAAATCATCTTTCCAGAACTCTCTCAGGGTTAATTCTGTCTCGGAGGTTACTTGAAAGCACCTCTGGAATAATGCTCTAGTGTAAAGTTTCTTGAAATTACTTTTGACCTTCTGATCCATGGGCTGAATGAGAGGAGTTGTATTAGGGGGAAAGGAACTTAACAGTAATGAAGTTGAACTCAAGCAAGACATAATCCATCAAGCTTGGTAGGTGAACGGGAGCATAATCCATCAGGAAGAGCCTTCAAAGGCAGGTTGTTCTCATTTAAATAACTTTTTATACTTGACCCAAACATAACGTTGAATCATTCACTGAAATATTGCCTTGTTACCCAAGCCTTGCTATTTGATCTCCACATCACAGGCAGCTGACACTTCTGGACATTATGTTTTTTTAAATGCCATTGGGTTTTCAGAATTATAGAACAATAAAGGCTTCATTTTACCATCCCCACTAGCGTTACCACAGAATGAGAGACTCAACCTGCCCGTGGTTGGCTTTTGCCCGGGCAGTGACTTCTCTTCTTATGTGATATAGGTCCTGTTTGTCATTTTCCAAAAGATCACAATTGAAAACTTTCGGGGGAAAATAAAACATTCACTTTCACAAACTCTCCAAATTGTTTTTAGTTTATGTGTTTCTTTTTTTTAGTTTTGTGTTTCTTTACATTTTCCTTTTTACATTTCATGATTAATAAAAATAATAAAATTTTTACTTAAAAATCAAAATCAGGAGAAAATTAACAAAACGTTAGAGAACAAATCTTGTTTACTTCTTTAGTACCAGCTGTACTGACATCAACTGATTACAGTACTGTATCTTAACTTGCGTCTATATCCCCACCCATATTACCCATGCGAGCATGCTGTTCAGTACAATGTACATATTTATGGTTAAAAATCTATTATTAACAAACGTATATAACAAATTATCTGTGATGAACAGCATTTAAATGATTTCCTTTTTTAATATTACATTAATATATTTAGAGATATATTTATACAAATGGAACTGAAAGAAGATAAAAATATCTTAAAATTGTTTCTTGAAGCTGCCTCACCACCCCCCCTCTCAAAGTACTTACCTTAATTCACCTCATAATAATAACTTTTATCTAATGAGACTGAGGACAATTTTAAAGCTTCTGAAATGGTGTAAGCACCTATATCAGTGGTCTGTATATTCCAGTTATTTTTACCTTCCAAAATTAGTTTGTATAAAAGAGCCTCAATCCCACAGAGCTTTTGAGAACAGGAAGCCTACAAAGCCTTTAAAGTTGTATTTAAAATGAAAGCAATTTAAAGCATTTGTCTTAAGAAAGATAATGGATAATAATTTTCATTCATAAAATTTACTTTGTGCATCGTAAAATTTAGCATAAAATGGATTATATTTGATATCTTAAATCAAGTAGAGTAATTATATTATTTTATTTGCTGTAATTTCATTATTTATAATTAACATATTGCTCAACATTATGTTATCAGAAATATATATATATTAGTTCAAAGGTCATTTTTATCTATTTGTGGTTTGTATCTTCAGCGATTGTGACATTACTATTATTTATATAATTTCTGTACTTCGCTGTTTCACTTTCATCCATATATCAAATAAAAATTTGATTAATAAGGATGTATTTTTTAATTTCTTAAAATGACAGATTATTTTTCATTTGATACTTATGGAAAAAAAAGTTTCTTGAAGAATAATTCTATTTTTTAACAAATAAGTTCTTTTCAACCTCTAAATATGCGATTGTATAGTAATAATTTCTGAGTTTGACTACAGAGAATACTAATTTTAATTGAAAGTAGCTAAATGAGAAAACTTGTTATAATATTGCTGCTATTATATTACTGCTATAATATTGCTATTACGTATATAAATTATATATATTAGGTACCATAACCAAAAAGAAATTAACTAGGTGAACTGAAATCAGAAATACCCCAATTTCAGGAGGCTCACTCCTGAAATTGGGATAATTTTCATTATTACAAGGATCCCATGTTTGGCTTATAAGGAAAATGAGAAGTGAAGTGGTTTCCTATTTCCTTCTTCACTTAAACAAATATTTTTTTTTATTTTTTGCCGGCCTCCGTAGCTGAGTGGTAGTGTCTCGGCCTTTCATTCGGAGGTCCCGGGTTTGAATCCCAATTAGGCATGGCATTTTTCACACACACTACAATTCGTTCATCTCATCCTCTGAAGATATAACCTAACAAGGTTAAACAAAAAAAAAAAATATATATATATATAAATATATATATTTTGCATATTTTCATGCTAAGTCTACAAAGTGCAGGAAATTTTCATCTCTAGAAGAAACTCTTTCACTATTCATCACAAAAACTGACTGATTGTATTGTGAACATTACTCTCAGTGAAAGTACCTCTGATTAATATCTCTTGTACGCCAAATGCTTTAAATGTCTTAGCCATAAAAAAGACTGACAGATAGTGTAAAGCAACTAATTAATGCAATAAGTCTTCTGTTGAGAAACAATAAAATGCATAGTTAAAGAAATCAAGCAGTTTGAATTTCTGTATATTTACTGCCAAGCTGTATAATGGGAAAACCATCCATTACATATATTCTTGTGTGTATGTATCTGTGTTCTTCAATCCCTATTTGACGTTACTCTGGTAATTTTTGATTTCTGTCTTGGTTCTCAGCAACCACAAATTTTTTTTTTTTTTTTTTGAGAGTGAACAAAAATCAAAATATTTAAATATGGCAATCAAAATTCTAAAAATAACATACCTATTAAAACAACCAATAAATATTCTTATTATATTATATATAGTGTATAATATAATTAATTGTGGTAGGAGTAATAATAATAACAGCCCCTACAAAAATCATATTTACAAACAAAATAATTTACAAAAAACAATACTCTTTGTTCTATGACCATCAGAGGGATTGTAGAACTGAAAAAAATCTAATTACTGAAAATTAAATTCCTATATCAAAGAAAATCTGTATTTCCAAGCCTTTTTACACTATTTACTTAATACTGGCCATCCTGTTCCATTAAGATATCGCTTCAGATCCTCCATTTCCAAAAATTCCTTGTTAAAAAGCTGTAGCCACATCTCCCGTAGAATAGTGCAAAATACCCAATGTCCTTCTCTGCTTATTACACATAGAACAAAGCCAAAAGTTAGTAGAAAATAAGTGCTTGTTTAGACAAATCAATTCAGCTCTTGCTTTAAAAACCATTTAATTAAAGTAAAATGTTCATTATTTTATACATAATCAACTGCCAAGTCTAGTTCTTTGTAAATTAGGTGACTGAGACTGTTGTTCAAAATACCTATGTAATCTGACTTCATTTTATTCTTAATCATTTCTACAATAGAATTCACTTTAGATTCTAGTTATATATAATTGAGTGGTATGTTATACTTTCGAACAAGCTTTTTCCATTAATTATAAAAATGTATTTTTTTTTTCTACAGAATGCCTTACTAAAATATTTGAATACCTTGTTTCTGACAACTTCATTCAACGTTGCACATATTTTAAATGGAGTTTAACTGTATGCAAAAAAATAGACTCCAGTCTCATTTCCAGATACAAACTATAAGCTGGAGTAGTCTTGGGTAAACAAAACATTGTCTTAATAAAAAATCTCTGCAAAATCTCAACCTTATCATACATCCTAAATCCTCAACTTTGAGCACAGTAACAAATAATGGATCTACATACCACATTAAAAATAACCAATTTTTTTTGTCAAATGCGATGTTATCATTGCACAACAGATTACTAAGTGTATTAAAAATCTGTCTAAAAATTAACCTTATAGATTTAAATTGGAAAAAAAAATTTTAAATTGAAATAGTTTTATCAATTTCATCCTATTGTCACTCAAATTTCAGAACTACTTGCTATTGATAGTGTGGGGTTTCTATGTGCATCAGTGCAAAAATAAACCAGTTAATGTAATTAAGAAATCATTGATGCAATAATCATAACATAACAATCAAGGAGAAAATAATCAACTTTTAGGTTACAGTTAGTTGAAGTTGATAATGGAACAACACCAGATAGCATGAGGGTCAACCTGATGTGCTGCAAATCCAGACTGAAAAAGACAACACCAATTTTTACATAAAATTGACATCTTCCATGGCAGTACAGCATCTTTAATATGACAGAACTTATTCTCAATTACAGCCACCCATTCACTTCTCTATACTGACTTTAACTAACATTTCATAAAGTATATTTAATCAGAATGGACCACTTACTGCATGGAAGACTGCTAAAGGCAAATTTCTGTTTTGACTTCTTCTTTGTTGCCCAGGATCCCTATGTGGCTAGAAATTGAGCAGAAACTATGCTGTTTCATCTATTGACATGAATGAGTTTATATGTAAAATTGTAAGATGTAGATTTAGTATTGGATGAAATGTTACTCACAGAATTACAGCACACAAAAATATGATAATATCTATCTGTAACATGTCAGACCATTAACTGATAAAAAATTCACCATTATAACAGCTGGATTATTTGACAGACTGAATTTGTAAATTACATGACCAAACACAAAAAGCCATCCAATAGAATTATCTTGTATAGTTTCATCAGTGTAATCACAAAATTGAGTTAATTTTTCTGTGAAAATTTTAAAAATCTTTATTGACCTTCTATGTATTTTTTTTAAGACGTAGTTTTCAATGGTAGAGGTATTTATGGTGGGGAACATTGTGATTAAAAAGGATAGATAGACATCTGATAATTTTGAGCCCAAGCATAGCAAGTATTTGATGTGCTTGAATGTTTATAGGAGGTATACAATGAATGTTACTCAGAAACACGGTTGAAGTTAGCTTCTTATGTTTATAAATAGCATAATAAAAATGATGTTGAGGTTTTAACTTTATATAACCCATATCTGGTACAATCTGGTCCTGCAGTTGCCAAAGATAAGGCTCACCACTCTGTTAAATGTCTACCCCAGGGCTACATCAGAATGCTCCTTTAGAGTTGAAGAAAGCTATTATGGATGGTAGCTATCATTCATCTTCACAAAGTTATACTTGATTCAGCCAAGGTCTAGCCAAGATTTTAGCAGAGATAAACGTGGATACACGTGTCTGTACCTCAAATAGAATTATTAATCATATGAAAAATATGCAACATTTTTGAACATTAAATTTTGCATTTTCTTTGTTTAATCCATTTCATGTATTCTTCAAAATATAAACCTACTTTTTTTCTAGTTACAAGAAAATCAGACAATAAATAGGTATGCATAATTTTAAAGAAAAACTTACCTAGAGGGTTGTTATGACCATACAGTCGGTTATAAATGCACTAATTCACCTACTCCAGTTGAAAGTAGTGTGGCAAAGTGTGCATATGCTCCCTAATTATTGAAAACCAACTGCATCACATTAAATATATTGTTCTGCCATAGAAATTATTAGTCCAGGATAGTCATAATAAAGAAAATCCCTTTATCTTATGCAATTGGGATGAAGCAATTAATGTAAGGATCCTTGAGTTACTGTGCTATAATGATTCTCATTCTTCTTGGATGTGTACATTTTACAGCATTGTAGTACAGATTTATTTGGTGCAAAACTGTTTACATAGTATACAGTAGAAAAAAAAAGACCAAATGTTTAAATTTTTATAAGTTTTAGCAGTTTTTATTTTTTTTGAGTTTTTGTTTATTTTTATAATATTGTTTTTTCCAAAAGGAAGGAAGGAGTCTCTTACACTTTTATCTATGTAGATAAATTTTTTTAGTTTATATTCACATTTAAATATTTCAAAACAACAATTTTTTGGCTTTAATTGGGTTTTGCGATTCCCCCTCAAAAAAAAAAAAAAAAAAATATATATATATATGTACATAAATGCATGCACAAAAAAATTAAGAAAAAGAAAGTACAACAATTATTCAAAAACATTTACTTTCTGTTAAATTTTTATTTTTTTTAAATTTGAATGATCAAATGTAAAAGAAACTTTCTAATATACAAAAATGGTTTTGATCCATGAAGAAAGAAGAAAGGCATAATTTTTTTTAGGATTATATCCCTCCACTGGACTTAGTGCAACTTGCATACTTAGTAGTTTTATTAATTTATGCTTATAGATTTTTTTTTTTAATTAAATAATAAAAATCCAATTTTTCATAAAGATAAAATCAGTGTCCAATTCACACTAATTAAACTTTAAAGTTATATGTATTTTATTGTGTTTTTAGTACATTGTGGTGATGTTCCTGTATTTAGCAATACCTACATTGCTAAAGCTGTCTTAATTATACCTTATGCTGAGATAACCGAGCCGATCAGTGCTTGGTATGATGGTCCATTTGATCAGAGCCGCATTGATTACTATGGAGGTAAATATGTACTTGTATATTATTAAATGTTAATTTAGCTTTTAATACTTAAGTGTTAGTATGTAAATTATATCACTTACATTAGTTTCATGATATTTTATTGTTCACTTACATATGTGTTTATTAAAAATCCAATTTTATTCAACTGCAATAGACGTAACCATGAGGGAATTGAGATATCAGTGTTTGTTATGATTGCTGAAGATTTTGTGGCTTAAATGTATTAAAAGAAATGAAATTAGAATAGGAAATTGAAACTTAGGAATTTTAACTATTGATTGACTTGATATGATGTACGTCAGAATAACTCAGGTCCTGGGTGCAAGACATAGTATTTCTGTGGAAATATTTTATAATTATACATTAAAAAATGTACAATTGTGCTTTATAGTTTCAATTTAGATGTGATCTTTTATCATAATAACCCAGAGTTCGTATTAGTTATACCATCCTTTTGTGAAATGTAAAAAATTACATTTTGTTTTTATACATTTTTATTTTTATAAGGGGAAGCCAATAAACAACTCACAACAGATGTGAAGTAACTAAAAACAGAAATGAGTAGTTTTTAAATGTATCAAGAACCTAACTTTGTCAGGATATACATAAACCAACAGACTAACAGGTGACAGTACAGTCCTGTTTGATAACTGTGTTTAGCTGGGTAGCAAGCTCATGTATACACAAGCCAGTTACAGTTTACATCAAAAAAACTTGCTTGACAAGTGTATGTTTGAGAAGCTTTGTTGTTTTTTGGTGAACAAAAAAATTTCTGACACTGGATTTTCAAAGGAAATATTTATTTTTTTTTTTTAAAGAAATTTATTTTTTAGTATGAACAGTGTATTTTTTAAAGTAGTACAGAACTGGATTGATACATTCTCTTCAGGAGCTAACATTCTTTTTTAATTTTCATAAATCTATTGAGTTTGAAAAAAAGCCAATAATGTGGCAGTTGAAGGAGATGAATCAAGTTGATTAGCTAATGATGATGATGATGATCAGCATTAAAATTCCAATTGGGTGTTTTCATGGTTTTAGCCTGGAGTATAATGCATGACCATTTGAATTCCAAAAAATTGTACTTACTGTGATAGTCCAGACAACTGACAGGAACAAAAAATATATCAAATTGGCCTGTACTTGCAAGATCAATACTGGACAATACATGGTTAAAGGATTGTTACTGAGAATGATCATCCGATCAGTCCGATTTTAACCAATGTGCCTTCCTCTTGTAAGATCCGAAAATTTCATTAATTAAAATTTTATTTGTCTATAGCTCTGGAACCAATGAAAATAAGTTCTTATGATATATAGTTGAAAAGCTGTCAATGAGGTTTTATTACTGCAGTTGAAAAAGTCGAAAATCCAAATTTTTTGGGTTTTTGGACACTTTTGGTCTAATCGATTGCAACCAAAAGGAGAGATGCACAACTAGATGTTACGACAATCCTAAATCCAAAATTTCAACATCCTATGGCTATTAATTTTTTAGTTGTGCGAGATACATATTTGTATATACAGACAATAATTAAAAGTAATTAATAAGTTATATATCCAACTTTTTTTTAACCTCCAGGACCATCATTAGGTATTGCTTCAAAGGATGGACGAATGAACATTTTTGTAGCATTTTAAAATGCCATGCCTGACTGGGATTCAAACTGGGACCTCTGGGTGAAAGGCTGAGACACTACCACTTGTGCTACAGAGGCCGGCAATATATACCAATTATACCGGTTATATCGGCAATATAACCAGCAAATAAGTGTTAAGTCCTTGAGATCTTTTGGTTTTTCAAATCATCATCAGGAGAAATATTATAATTAAGTCAAAAGTTAAAATATGCATACAGTCATGATTGCATGTTCAGCATACTGAAGAGAATATAAAGACACTCTAGTAGATTGAAATGTAATTAACAGGAAAACCATGTTATCAGAAATAATATTCTAGTCGTTAATGGTTATTATTTCTTTATGTTTGTATTTAATACGCGTTTGAATAATTTATCTTCTTTAAAAAATGTCCATTAATTACATTTTTTTTGGTTACTGTATATATTGAATTTCTCAAAATTTGTATTAAAATGATCGTAAGAAATACCTAAAAAATGTTATAAATGTTTTTGGATTGTAAGTATGATTATTATCTAAAATATATTTAGAAAAAATAGAATCTTCGGGTACTGTTATAATGTTAACGCAATAGCTAACTACTAGCCGTGCGAGGATAATTAGGAAATTTAAAATAAAATAAATAAATGCTCTGGTA
>JAAAKQ030127428.1:0-13608 GCA_010016005.3 Zanna intricata | reverse complement strand
GATTAGGATTAAGGATTGTATGTACTAGGATTAAGGATGTTATTATAAGTCTTGTCCCAAACTACCCCTCTCCCTCCCTCCTGGCCGGGAATGTATAAGTTAAGGGATGGGTGGTAGCGGGTCTCCCAAGTAGACTGGCAGTGCGCGTCCAGGGTGCTTCATCCCCATGTGGTCATAATGCCCTTTGATCACATGAGGGCAAATAAGAATACTTAGACATATAGAGATGATAAATAATACGTTGATATAAATAAATTAAAAAAAAAAAAATAAATAAATAAATAAAAAATATAAATAAATTAATTTAAAAAAAAATAAAAAATATATATATATAAGAGGGTTCCAGGCGTAAGGTAGGTTAAGTTTAGGATTAGGTCAATAAGATACGTTACGTTAGTTTTTAGGGCACAGAGGGTTACAAGGAGGAAGTTAGGGTACTCAGAGGGTGTAACGGCGCGTTACGGTGAGAAAAAAAAACTGGGTAGAACAACGGAATGAAGCGGGGCGACGAATAGGGCATGGGAGGCAGCCTAATTGCAGAGGATGCCTTGGTCCAGGACACAAGCAAGAGTCCACTGGGTTGGGGTACTTCCGATGAAGCATTCGGGGCTCCTCTTAGGTTTGAGAGGTCGTGAGCGGGTGGGGCGGGGCGCTCACACATTTCTAAATGCGCGCGCCACCCCTTTAGGTTAGGAATAGGATGGGACCGGCAGCCTCTTTGAGGAGGAACGTGTCAGCTTCTCACAAGTGGGGAGTTGACATGCTCTAACAATCCCAAGAGGACCCCGAAGGGGGGCTCCACTGTAGGAGTCCAACCTGGAGGGGCAGTAGGTTGGTAATCTGCTGCCACAATCCACAGGATGGCTGACGTTATGCTGAGAGGCGATTCCGGCCGCCCCTGGGATGAAGGGGGAGGTACGTATTTTAGTGGGTGAGGGCCCCACACTGTCATCTGTGCGGGCAGATGTTGGCTGGCAAAGCTTTTTCCTCCTACGCAAAAAAAAAAAAAAAAAAAACCATTTGGGGAAATTATGAAAAATGAGTTTTTATAGCAAATAAAATGTATGAAGCGCGGTTCAAAAATGAAGGTTGATGAGTTATAAATAGCGATTGGCAACACTGCTTTTAACTCACAGTGAGTTAAAAAGAGTGCAGTAATAACATATCCAGTTGTAAAGGAAGGCCTTCCAAATGATGAACAGAGAAGTGGCAGGCCTAGTCTAGTGACAATCTTATTGAACATGTGAATGCAAAAGTGTAAGAAAATTGTCACTTTTTTATTAGCAATCTTTCTCTAGAATTTCCAGAAGATTCAAAGAAAAGATTGTTGAAGGAAGACAAATGTGTTTTCATATCGTTGCTGGTGGTGAAATATGGATTTTGTACATCAATGCTGAGATGAAACAATCCATGCAGTTGTGTTATTCCAGTTCACAAAATCCGAAAAATTCAAATAAGCCCAGTATCAAAGGTGTTTTAAAAATTTTCATATGACAAGTATATGAAAAAAATTGAAATATACAAATAAAAGAATACCTTTCAATAATATGTCCCAGTCAAAGTAACATACTATTTATGTTCTGTAACACATTTTTTTGGTGTTATGGTAGGATTAAAAAAAAAAACAAAATCTAGAAATTAAATCTACGGCTGTACATATGCATTTCTCAATACTCAGTAAACAGAACATTGAACCACAAGGAAGAATTTTGAATTAAATGGCCATTTGTAGATCACCAGCTATTATTACATACAGACTTTTTTGTTCCTTAAAAACTATATATATAATTCAATATTTCATCAATGGAGTGTAATGTTTAGGATCAGACTTTGTAACTGTTCTCAAAAATAAAAACTTCAACAAAACTTGGATTGAGTCTCCATGAGGTATGCCTGGACATACCCGGAACAAATAGGAGAGATTTATCCAGTGAATTGAATCTAAAAAACTTCACATCTTCATTTATCATCAAATCTAAAACTCACTAGATCAAATCTAAAAATGTAACTCAGGATCCAATTCAACCACGGGTTGAAGCAGGTTGAGGCTTGACAATCAACCATAAAAGGTCTTTTAAAAGAAATACTACTCTCACTATTATTAGAAATGGTAATGAGGGAATGGCTTAAACAATGCCCTCAAAAATAAAAATAGACTAAAAAAAAAAAACTATTTTGGTTTCACCGAAGACTTGGGAATACTAGCAAACGACACTGACGAAGTTAAATCACAGATATTAAAAATTCAAAACATTGCAAATAAAATTTACCTCAAAATTTCATTCAAAGACACAAATTATGCCTCATAAAGCAATATGATTAAAAGAAGTAAACATAAACGATAATAAAATCAAAATAGTAACCCAATTTAAATACCTTGGAGAAATATTAATAAACAATGTAAACGAAAAAACCTCAATCCAAATAAGAAGGAACAAATTAGAGCTAAAGCTCAAGAATTAACCTGGTACACTTACAATGAAAAATGCCTATCAAATGCAAAAATAAGTCATTAAAACACAGTTATAAAATCAGAAGCCACTTAAGCAGCAGAAAAACTCTTCCACTTGAACGAACAATCAAAGACAGACAGACTACAGAAAATCAAAAGAAGAATTGGAAGAAACTGCATCAATAAAAAGTACCAGAAAGACGGGCAGTGGTAGATGTGCACAATATAGTCGTGTACAAAGAATTAGAATCCATCACCGATACTATGCATAAGAGGAGACTAGGATTCTTTCGACATATTATGAGTATGCAAGATTCAGGACTTCTGAAACAGTTAGTATATACAATTTTGATTCAAAAAACACCAAGATAGATTTATTACTTATTTCTCTGATGCAGATGCATCAAAGAAATATGAGAGGATCTGAAGGAAATTGACCTTACCCCAGTAGACACAACAGAAAAGATAAAATTAAACAAGAAAATCAAGAACAAAAACACCCGGTTCTCACTCACAAGAAAAAACTCACAACATGAACATTTTCAACACTAGAAAGGGCATGAAGATAGAGATGTATGAAAAAATACTGGGAGGACCACAAGGCCCAAACAGTCCCATTGAAGAGCCTTAGTTACAGGGCAGATTCTATGTGGTCATAAAGGACAATAATATGATTCATCTCATCCTCACACTTAAAGCGAGGATGTCATTAAGCTACTTCTGTAAAGGTGTTTAAAAAACCTTTTAAGTGGTATTTATGAATCATATTTGTAAAGTGTTTATGAGTTCTAAACTAAAAAAATAAAAGTCAATCATACCAAAATTTCATCCGAATTTTGATCTTCCCTATGCAGTTCATCCTTGTTATTGGAGTTCTGGATATTTAGTCTACTAGGAGGTGCCAATTCAACCAGCATGTCATGATTTTGCTGATATGCTGATGTGGGTGGCTGAACTCCTGCTAACTGGCAACACTTAACCGGATCTTTTATCCATTTCTCTAGTAAAGCTTCTCTTGACCATTCTGAAAATTAATGAAACATTGTTAATAAACAAATAAACAGTAATCTAGTAACTGCAATAAATAAATCCATAAAAATCTTTCTCAAATTTGAGTATATATTTCAGGTACTTTGAGTAAGTTTTGGGCTTTATTCATTTCTAAGGTATTTTTAAAATATTCATTTGAATTTAAAAGCAGACACTTTTAATGATTCATGTAACTGAAAAACAACAAGAACTTACAAACTTAATGAAGGGCAGGAAACTGGAGGTTTTAGGAGAAAGAGATGAACTGGAAGGGACCAAGGAGAGAAAAAAGACCTTGATAGAGAGAGAATGACAAACTGAAAAAGTGAGTTGCAGTGATGCAGATCAAGAAAACAGATTCTAATGAAAGCATAATGTAAACCTCGTATACATATATATTCAATATGCCAACATCCTAGCCTCATCAACTGGAAATTTTTTTATTTTATCCTACTACATATCTTTATTTTTCATTTATTGGACTCTCTATGGGATCTACTGGTTCATCTCTCTCCTTGTTACCAGATCTGCTTTTCTTTTTAGATCACTTGCCAACTGTCATTTTCCACAAATAATTTAAATCAATACTCATAAAGCACACTCATAACCCAATATCCTCACATATTCCTCATTCATACCCTTTTCCCTTTGCAACCTCACCATAAAGCAAATATAATTCTAGTTTTTTCTAACTAATCACTCTCCAATCTGTCTACAATAATTTCTTAAGAATCTTTTTTTCATCTTTGCTGAACACTCCATTACTGGCTATTAGTGTCCAAATTTCTGACCCAAATTTAAAAATTAAATAAAGTTGTAAAAATCAGATATGTGCTGGTTTTTCATAAAACCAATTCTCTCTACAGAAATACAGAAACCTCTACTTACTTCAAATAGCTATTTACACTGTTTCAAAGAAATTTTGCTTTAACAGTTTCACATACCTTCATATTTTCACTTCTTCACAAATCCTTTCAAATTCAATCACTGACTTAATTTCCTGACAGAATGGCAATTCTTTCATCTTTAAATTTCTTAACATAATATTTTATATCTCTTTTTCTCATTTTTTTGCTAATATCTTGTTTTTAACACATATTGACCTAAGTTAAAATAAATTCTTCGGCAACTTCAATAATATTTGTTGTATACCTCATGTCAATAATAGCATAATCCATTTGGTTTTTCAGACTACCATCAAGTAAAAACAATGTTACTTTTCGAACATTTTTTCTTGGCAGCATACTTTTCATTAAGGTTTTTGTTGCATGAAACTCTGACATTCTGCATGAGAATAGAAATTATAATTATCATTGTTAAAAAATAACTGTTAATAATCTAATTATAATAGAATATAATACCTGTTATTCTCACATGGAGTATCTTTCTTAATTATTTGTCTGAATTGTATCTCACTTCCTACCTTAGCTTTAGGGTAATCTAATATTATCTTTAAAACAGTTTAGTATTTTGTTGTCTTCACTTTTTGTCCATCCTCATCATTGTATTTGCATCTGCTAGAACCTTTTCCCTGCCAAATGATTTCTTTATCCATATAAAAATAGTATAGTATAGATCTGCCAACTCAATCCTCAAACTGAAAGAATGAATGGGGTACCCCAACCCTTCTTCTAACTAATCAACTGGTTGTGATGTTGGACACTAACATCACAACCAGGGGCCATCTCTCCCATAAACACTATTATTGTTTCTAATTTTAGCTTTTAAAGCTCGAACTACAAGTCAACAGTACAAGCATAAGCAATATAGCAAGTTTAAATATGTATTTGATATTGCTATAAAAATTTTCTGCAGTTTTAAAACAGAAAGAATTAATCTTATTTAAATTTAAAAACTATAAAAGTAGGCTAAACAAGAGTGAAATTTATAAAATAGTCAGAACATTGTATGGAGGATAAAAAATAATGATGGGAAATTTCAAAACGCAAGAAGGGAACAGCAGACAAAACATAAACACTGTATATTACAGAATGAAGAGCAAAGGAATTAGAGAAGGATACTAGAAAGAGAGGTGAAAGATATAACACATTTTGTGAAATGCAGAAAAGAACTTTTTACATGAAATAAATGAAGTTGAAGAATGGGAATTTTCTGGAAACTAACAGTGGAAGCAACAGAAAATTTTGTGGTAGGATTACAAGCAATAAGAGCAATGAAGAGAATATGCAGAATGGTAAATTAAGGATTGAAAGATTATGTGAATGAGAAAAAATAAATCTTGTATATTATTTTAGAAGAAATAGGGTGGTAAAGAGAGTCAGAATTGCAAGGAGACATGAGGATACATCTGGCAACAGTTGCAAAGGAAAAATGATAGGGGGAGTTGGAGAAGAAAAAGAGGATTTGTAAGAATCCCAAAAAACAACATTTTTGAAAACGACAAAAGAAATCAGCTACCAGATCTGCCCACCCACACCCCTTTTGTATGTTGTTTTTTGTTTTTGGATCAGAATAAGTATATAAACAAAATGTAACTTAAACTCAGAACAATTAAAATACAACTTTTTAATAAATAACTAAGTAATGATTTTTTTCTTTTTCCAACAACAATTGGAAGGGCCAATCTATCAGGTTAAAACTAGTCATCTAATTAATCCTAATGGTCATAAAACCCTGTAGCTGCTTGGTTTTTTTAATTTTTTTTTTAAGCTCCGGAACCACCGTAAGGTATTAGTTTATTAGTTCAGAACAAGCATGAGGATGATATGAATGAATGTAAATGAAATATAGTCTTGTACAGTCAGATCGACCATTCCAGGGAAGTATGATTAATTGAAACCCAACAACCAAAGAACGTAGGCTTCCATGATCTGGTATTCAAATCCATATAAAAATAACTGCCTTTACTAGGATTTGAATCTTAGAACTCTTGACTTCGAAATTAGCTGATTTGTGATGTCAAGTTCACCACAAGACCAATCCGGTGGATATTTGTTGTTCTATTACTCAAAACTAACTTCATCTTACTCAAATACGAGACACCTTACACAAAAAACCAGCTTCATCTTACAGGGAGCTGGAGCAATGTTATTTTACTTAAGAAGATAAATTAATAGAAAAAATAATGACTTGAGATGAGATCTGGATCCATAATAACAAGTAGCATTCTAAGGACCAAAGCATGGAGTTGGAGCATCTCAGTTCTCCTATCAGAACAAATTAAAGGTATAATTGTTGATGGATATAGTAACAATGACTGTCTTTAGTGCACTAAAGACCAACTTTGTAAAACTTTTTGGAACTTCAGTCTATAGTCAATTATACAGTGTAAAATAAATTAAATCCACTATACTACCAAGAGTGATCTTTGAGGAAATGAGTGCTGCAATATAACCTTGTACTCTCATCAACACGAAAAAAATTATTTTGAGAGTTTTTATACCTGGCAAACACAGAACACAGGCCCCATCTCAGGTTACCATCAGATTTATTTTTGTTTCAGTATCTCAGGGAATTACATGAAATCACTAACAAAGAGACTAAAAGAAATTTCCAAAACACATTTTTATACAGAAATACTTAATACCTTCTCTTACTGAAAACTCTCACTTATATTTGTAAGTTTTAATAGTTTATAACAAACTTTCAACTACAATTATACAGGAAAATTCCAAATAAAAGAAAATTTTTATACTGAAGGAAAAGCCAGTGAAAATTATTAATATTTATAAGTAATCTGTAAACACTAAGAAAAAACTATATATAAATTTATACAAGAGTGTGTGTAAATAATAAAGAGACAATATTTGGTTTAACAAAATATACTATATACGCTATTTATAAATTATTCTTTGGTCAAACTTCATAAACAAACTGGTTTCCATACAACATGGAAGTTAGCAGAAATTAGCAAGCTCAAATATTGTCACACATACAATCAGTCACCATTTCACTCAGTATGCTCAAGAAGTACATGATAAAAGATGGAGATGATTGTTATGGGTTCCGCTAGATGCAAGGTATAAAGTATTTTGCAAGCAGAAGGAACATCAGCAGCCAAGATTCCACCATTGGGTGTGCAAAGTTTTTCTTGATAATGTAATGAGTGATGGTTCTATAAAGAATGGTAAAGGAAATTCAGGGAAGGGCAAACTAATGGGCATGAAATAGGAAGGAAGAGGGGCAACATTCCATTGTGAGTGATGAACTGTTAAAAAATTGAACATCACACTTGTGATAAACATTACTTCAAAATGATTAAACTTTACTGAAAGATTTTTCAAATTTCTACGGAGATTCTTTATGGAATTATTGCAGACAGTATGCTTTCATAAGTAATGTGTATACTGGATATTGGAACAACTTACAGATGCCCACAAAATGAAAAGAATGGGATCAACATTGACTTATTCTAGTAAAAATACCAGAATAAACAAGTGAATTTCTTGACAGTATAGTTTCTGGTGAAAAGATATCAATTCGGTTCTTCAATATTGATACAAAACAACAGTCCAAACAGTGAATATACACACACATCAGACATGCCCAAAAAATTAAACAAACCATTCAAACAAAAAAAAAATTAAGGTTACTATGTTTTAGAGTTGCAAAAGAATCTTTCTGGCAAAATTTATGCAGCTGGTGATGCTTGTGGTGAAACATTGACGGCACTTACTTAGGAAAGCAATACAGAATAAACACCAAGGGATGCTAATCAAGGGTGTCATTGTTTTGCATGATAATGTATGGACTCACACTGCTGCTAGCACTGTGTAGGGTGTGCTAGACATATTTAAGTGGTAGATTATTTACCATTCCCCTTACATTTCTGACGTGGCACCATTTCATTTTCATCTGTTCAAAAAAGCTGAAGAAACAGTCGGCCACTCGACATTTCAATGATTCATTAATGGAATCACTGTTCTTTGAAGAGGGAATAAACAAGTGATTGAATTTGGTGGGATTGTGTCAAGAAATAATATAAATATGTAACTAACCTTTGTATGTAGGAAATTTAAAAAAAAATTATTTTATTACTTGACTGGATGTTAATTTAAAAAGAGTCCTCGTATTAGGTTAATTACTGGAAAATACTAACCATTATCACGCAAAAGAGCTTCTGCAGTGAACAATGGTATATTGAGCATATCAGAAGTTTCAACAAGTAGCTGATCCTTTGCTTCTTGTAGATCTTGCGTACGCAGTCCACTATAAACTTCCTCACCACCACCACCGCCATACAATTCTATTTCATTAACTGTATCACTGCTATCTGCCTATAAATTTAATACAACAGCATTAAAATTTATTAACTAAAAGCTAAAATTACTTTCAGAGATGATTATCTATCCCAAATACAATTCATTATATTAAAAACTGCACATGCTTCATAGTCTCAAGTTTATGTACATGAAAAATGGGCAAAAAAATCAGATACAGTTTTTTTTAATAACAAGTAAATAGTAAATTGTTTTAATTTCTATCAAAATATTGTAGAAAATTAGATTAAAAAAGGATAAGCTGCAAAATGACTTTCACATGAAATTTTTATATTCCAAGTTGCTAAGAAGTTGGTTTTAAATAAGATTTTATATTTCTGTTGCATATTGTAAGCTTTCTTATCAGAATGAAAACCTAAACATCTATATCTTTTATTACAGTGAGTATAAATTTTACTGAGCAATTAATTTGACGTGGGCAAGCAAGACTTCCATTAATTCTGCAGAAGAATCAAACTTTTATCAGATAACTGTTATTGCTATATAATTTGATAACTAATTTATTTAAAAATTTTTACTCTTTTGAAAAATTATTCACATATTTAGAATAAGTAGAATGCAGTTCAAATTTGTTACTGATAAAAATTTTTATATAGAAGATCCATATTAAATGTAAATATGCTAAATTAAATAATTTTGAGTAATATGACTTCTGTTTTAAATTTTTCTTTCTTTTTTGTGAACTTATTAGTATAAAAGAAGAGTTTTATATTATGGTAAAAGGTAATTTACTGGATTAAAGGTAAATTAAGAATATTATAATAATAAGGTAATAAAGACTTTTGAGAATTCTGAGAAGCATTTTAGTAATATGACTTCTGTTTAAAATTTTTTTTTTTTTTTAACTTATTAGAGTATAAAAGAAGATTTTATATTACAGTAAAAGGGAATTTACAGAATTAAATGGTAAATTAAGATTATTGTAAGCTGCTGTAACCATATAGATTATTTTACATCGAAATCTGTCACAAAAATAAATTTATCCAATTTTTACCTTTTTACCTCTGGATGTGGTAGACCAAATGAGAAGTACGTTCTGGGTAATAGCAAGAGTACAAAGTTATTTAGCTTTATAGACAGTTCAGTTTATTATCTATCATTCAAAAAATGATTTGAATTTTTATAAATAAACATACAGGATTTTTTTTTTTAATAAAATATTCATAAAGAAAAAACTGTTGATTTCTTTTTTCTACACAATATGAATTTAAATTATTTTATGTTACAATGGTATTTTTAAACAATTTTCTCCTACATAGGTTTTGGTAAATTTTATTTATTGCTTAAATTTTTTAAATGAAATTTTTTTATATGAAATTTTTTAAATGAATTTGAAATTTTTACTAAAAATCCACTTTTTCCATATTTTACTTTAGCATCGTTATTTACATGCTTTGCTGTTCAATACCTTTTTATTTTTTCTAAATATGTTTTATCTTCAGAAAGAAAATTAACAAAAAAAAAAAGAATACTTCTCAAAAAGTGTTGATCCCCTTGCTTTTCAATGATTTCTAATCTCCTAAAGCTCCTTAAATAATGAAAACTGAAATATTGTATTCCAAAATGTATTCTACATCTGGAAAAAATTACGAGATTCAATCACTATTTTCAACCTAGATCATATTTTAAGGAGAAATAAAAGCCTCAATAATGTAAAACAGATCAGAGTGACCTCTTGCTTTTAATTAATTTTTAACTGAGTTTAATTAAACTCAAATTATTTCCTACCTTTAAATTATGAAAATAAAATAATTTTCTTTTTTTCTTTTTCAAAATATTTATTTTTAGAGCAAATAAAAAAAATCAACTCTATAATCCTGTAATCAAATAAAAAATGTTTGGACTCTCCTGATCTGTTTATTACCATTCAATTACGAAAATCTAATAAATTCTTAACTAGCATAAAATAAGTGTCTGAAAAAAAAAACGTAACAATTGCAGCAGTAATATTGTTGAAATGTAAATATTACAAAAGTTCACTTTTGTATATATATTCCCAAAATATGTTTTTTCATGTCTTTATGTTTAAATAAAAAACTGTAATATTTCCATTAATTATTTTTTTCATATCAGGTAGTAGTACCAGGTTTAATAAAAAATGTCATGGGAAGTTAATCATAAACTATGAATGAAATATCTATATTTAAACATGAAGCATTTACTGAAAGTCATTTTCCCAAATGACAACATTCAAAAGATCATTCCTCTACATAATAAACTTATAAAAATTATATTTTGTGTTTCTTGGGTCTTAAAATTAATTCTTTTCTGGAGAAAATATTTATTGATGTTATTGTGTGATAGAAGTATATAAACATCCCCTCAAAGAAGCTGGATACTTTGCTAGTCTTACACAAAATGACCTATTGACTTTTTCTACCCAAATTGGTGGCTATAAACCATCTATATTGCATAACAGGAAGGGTTAATATCAGCCATTATACTACGATTAAAATATCAGAAAAACTAACATGAAAGAGGAATATCATGGAAGAGCACTTATAATCTTCAATAGAAAACTGAAAAGAAGACATACTCATATCTCCAACACTTGTCGTACTTAAACAAGAAATATACTTTTCTAGCATAAAATTAACCACATGGTTTTTGCACTCAACTTGTTTAATAAGTTGCCAGCTGAAGACTAATCTTCCCACTTTCTTTATTGTAAATATTTGTATGGCTTTTATTAAATACATTACTCTACTACCTTCCTTTCTCAACATACATTACTGTAGGCACAAACTTTTCACAAAGTATACAGTGGATTTCAGCAGCATAAGAACTTCTGCGTAGAAAATTGAATTATAAATTCTGTTCTCAATGCTTATAAACCAAATTAAACTTTAAATCATTACATATATGAAGATTCCAAATGAGGATCTAATTAACAATCAGACCAAGGAATTAGTATTGCCAGCCTGAATAAGAGTCCTCTTGCTAAAATACTAGGTAAATGAAAAGAATAATAGTTAATTAGTTTTAAATCCTTCTGATTTTTATATTTGGAATTTGTGAAATCTTATTTCTACCAAATTATCATTGTTACTTGTAGCTACTTTGACGACACGTACATAAATTCATACAAGCTTATATATAACATACTGGCCTTCTTCTCAGTTGGGAAGAAAACTATTATATCATATTAAAAATAGATAAAATAAATTTAACTTACAAAAACCATTTTTGATTCTAATAATCTGGCAATATTATGGTGTTCAGCTCTCATTGCTAAATCACACGGTGTCATCTTATCATTGTTTTCAAGAAATAATGGTGATCCAGCAGCGAGGAGTAATTCAACACAGCGCTGAAGACCAGCTGCAGCAGCTGTATGTAAAGCACTATTACCATTCTGTAAACATAACGAAATAAATAAATAAACATTTAAGTAATATTAAAATTTATTCTCATTTTAACAATTTTTTTTTTAAAGCCTTCATCTAGATAAAATAACAGGTCAAAAGTAGAGGTAGTCAATCATCAAAGAAAAAAATTTGATACTCAAAACTTTTATTAATGTTCTAATATTTCTGCATAACTACATAATTTTTTACAAAATCACAAATGTTTCTCAAGTATTTTTCATATCGAGGAATGGTATTTTTTGAATCCTATACAAAAAAATACACTACCAAAGATTTCACCAAGTTCAACACTTATGCTTTTAGTTGACTTCTCTGAACTGTTGAGAACTAAGCCACTTCTTGAAGTCAAGGAAAACAGGGAGCAATAGATTTTAAGGTCTTGACTTCTTCTGAACAGTAAATACAGCAGTATTTGGATGGATATAGTAAATGAAGGCAAATCCTGGTATTAATGTCTCACATTACCAGCTCTGAATGGCAAGTCTTAATTTTGAAAGTGTTTCATAATACATTATGAGATTATAGTTCTTGTTTCAATAAAATCAACCAGATAGATTTTGTATTCATCTTGTTCAATAAGTTGCCAACTGAAGACTAATCTTCCCACTCTCTTTATTGTAAACATTTGTACGGCTTTTATTAAATACATTATTCTACTACCTTCCTTTACATACATTATTTTAGGCATAAACTTCTCACACAATATACAGTGAATTTCAGCAGCTTAAGAACTTTTGGGTAGAAAATTGAATCATAAATTGCTGTTCTCAATGCTTATAAACCATCATATCGAGGAATTAGTATTGCCAGCCTGAATAAGAGTCCTCTTTTTCAGAATAATAGGTGGTGAAACGAGTAATCTATTTTGCCTATTAGAAAATTAAATAATCTAATTTTATCAAGATTAAGATGAAGATTCCTAGTACAGAAGTATTCACTTAGAGTTAATACATATGTAATTAGATGGAGTATTTCTACTTCTTCAATGACATTTGAAGATCACATTCATATCACTGGCAAAAACAAACTAGTATTCTCATCAGATATTAACTTGGAAAAGTCCTTTAGATAAAATGAAAAGAGTAAAGGTCATAAAGCAGAGTATGTGGTATTCCATCTTTAGTAGTTAACAAATCTAATGAAATACTAACCAAGGATTTACTGTTTTCCAGACAAGAGACTTTTGTATATCGTTTTTCTATTAATAAGAAACGATCTGAGCTAGTTGAAAGTACATTCTTTGAACATCAAAACTAGGAACTCAACAAAAATAACTTGTACAAGACACTATCAAATTCTTTGCTTAAATCCATAAAATTTGTCCTCTTTATCTAATGAATTCACGATTGATTCAGTGAGATCAATAATTGCAGTAATCAGTGGCTTACATGATCATACAGGGTCTGTATAATAAGTAACCGGACTGAGCCTGCCCCGCGCCATCATAGCGTCTGCTAACCGGTATCTGGTGCTGTAGTGGTGGTGGGGAGTCTAGGGAAAGGGAACCGGGCTACGGCAG
>JAAAKQ030127417.1:0-13608 GCA_010016005.3 Zanna intricata | reverse complement strand
GTATTTCCGCTTGTTGCTAAGAGATGGCGTTACTGTCTATATCTCTCGCTTGTCTAGGCACGCGCTGCCCTTGAAATCACTTATAAATGTAGTGTGCGCATCTTAAAACTTCCGTAGAGGAATCGAGTGAAGTCTAAAAGCTCTAAGAAACATGATTCTTCTTTCTGTGACATTGCGATCGTGGGCCGTATCTTTGACATAACTGCCTTACACATATCTATAGAGTATGTGGTGAATCTGATTTTAAAAAATCAAGTAAATTATCAAAAAAAACAAACCCAGTAAATCTTTCTAAAATAAAATTATTTTTAAGTAAAAATATTATTCTCTTATTTCAATCTCTAATATGAGTAAGCCAGGAATAAGTTATAATTAAAAAAAAAGTTTTTATTAGTGGAAAAGTGCTATTATGAGGCATATAACAAAAGTAGAGGACTAAGTGACCTTGTGTATAACAGTTTTTAAAAAAATATCACAATATTAATGTTTGTAAAAATTTAAATGATTAGTAGGCACTGAAAAATCACTGTATAAAAAACTTTGGATATCACTGTATAAAAAATACAGGAAATCTTTTGCTACAATTGTCTTTGTGAATAACCATAAATCAAAGAACAGCTGGCTAGTCAATCATTACTGATAGATTTTAATTTCAGCTGTCAGATATTTTAAAACAAATATAATAAAAAAAGAAACAAGCCATCTCAAAATTGGTTGAATAGAAATTATATTCTTGATTTGTTATTAGAGCAGTATTAAATATTGAAATATTTAATTTCATAGAATGCAATGAAACAAAGGTCATGAAGTTGCTATCCTATGATATGATATATACATATGTAACATGGAATTTATTGTTAATAAATTGTAGAAAATATTTTACCATACCAATTCTCCAACTTTCAGTTGAAACAGTGGAGAACGTAAGTATTCTGTCATTTTCTGTAGCAGTGTTGGAGTCCAACCTGTAACTATTTAAATAACAAATTATAGTAATTATATTTATTTTTACCAAAATTCATTAAAAAAACAAACATTTGACAAATGTAATTTAAAAAGTTTTGCTTGGGTATGCAATATGCGTTATTCTTCATTGAATTTTTTTATTTATCAAACAGTAAATAACATATTGCTTATCACGTATTTGCACACATTACAATATTATGTAAAATAATATACAAATGTGAATTAGCAATATTATAGTGCAATTAACTGAAAGGTTGTATTATAAAAATCTAAATGTTAGATTAATTATTTACATAAATAACATATACTTTTGTTCAATAACTGGCATCAATCATTATCTGGGAGCGTATATTTTCAAGATGTAAGGAAAGGTTAGGTTGATGTCCCATTATATATGTAGAATATCTTGTTAATACTATTTAAGTTTTGTGTGTTATTATTTTTTTTGTTTAACCTCCGGAACCACCATTAAGGTATATCTTCAGAGGATGAGATGAATGAATTGTAGTGTGTGTGAAAAATGCCATGCCTGAATGAGATTTGAACCTGGGACCTCCGGATGAAAGGCTGAGACGCTACCACTCGCCCCACGGAAGCTTTGTGTAATATCCTGTGGTTAACACTGATCAAAACAGCTTTTGAAGTGATAACATTTTGTTTTTTAATTGGTACATAATACTTTTTAAAATTAATAATAAATGAGCTACCTTATACATTAGATATGAGTTATCTTCTGAAGAGCTATGAACCTCATCTATATTGCCATGAGCAGACATGAACTAAGCCACAGCAACAATGGCAAAATGTATTTCATCTAGAATTTTAGTCTACATAATAGATTCCTTTTCTTACCAGAAGTAAACATGGTTGAATAATGATTGTTACAGTTGCTTAAACAGAAGTATACATGATAAAAATTAAATTGTAGTTACTAATCTGCTAGGAGAATAACTAAAGAAGTTTTGTTAGATTTAACCAGTTATTGAGCTGTAACTCATTCTTACAAATATTATATAAGTTATAAAAAAACTGTTATTTTCCTGCTGAAGTTTAGTAATCAGTAGGAGTCAAGTTCATTTTATTCGCTCACAGAATATATTTCATTATTAATGTACTAGCTAAACCAAGATGCATATATATTAAATTTAAGTAAATCAAAACTTTCTGGTGTTCTAAACTTTGAAAACTTTATATATATGATGTAAAGATTTCAATAATATTTTTAAAAAAATAACTCTGCATTATTTAGTAATTAATTTATATATTTAACAATGGATGAAAAACAGGGAAGAGGAATTTTGTCAAATTATATAAAAAAAATATTGTTTTGGTAATTTGTTTGTTACTTTTCATGAATTTAAATGTTTGTATTTGAATGGTAAAATTATTTTTACTATAATTTTCATAGAAACTAAGGTATATATTTTTTATAATCATATGTTCAAATCTAATGTTGGTTTATCATTAGTGTAAATGTTTGTTTTCAATAAATGGTTTTCATTTCCAATACATCTCACAAATGGTTAATTCTTTTTTGAACAAAAGCTTAATGTGTTTGTCTAAGACATACAGCTAGTATTTATCAAAAACATAGATGGAAGCCTATTAAAAAGGTATATTTGCCTATATGGTGAAATTTCTGAATGTCTTATGACAAATTCTCTTGTGATGATGAAATTGATTTTGTAAAAAAATCAAACTGTAATATTTTGTTTTGAAGAGTTTTATTAAAATGCTAAGCTTGTCATCATTATTAAATATTTATGATGCTTAAATATATTCATTTAGAATAATATCATCTCTTGGGCTCCCTTGAAAAGTCAGAGCAAGTTTTCAAAATACAAAAATGAGCTGTAAGATCATTGTTAAGTGCCCATAAGTATGAATCATGTAAACTGAAAATTAAAAATATTAACCTTTCCTTGTGCTTATAGTTATGAATGTACAATCTTTATTTAAAAGAATTCTAGTTTTTAAAGATAACAATATCCACCTCCACCAAACCAAACAACAAAACAGTTTGTATGCAACTCAACAAATACTTTGGCTTACAAGAAAGGGCCATATTATGCTTCTGTTGGGATTTTTAATAAATTTTCAAACCATTTAAAAATATTTCCTACCAATTTATTTAAAAAACAATTAAAACATTTCTTTTACAAAAACAATATTATTCTGTTGATAAATTTTTGCATAATACTAATTAAAAAATTGTAAAAATTCTTCATTTTCTATATCCCATTCAGTGTGTAATAAATAATTAAGATGGACTTAATAATATTAATTTTTTTAACATTATAATTCATTGTGTAATTTATGATGGTGTTTTGATTAAGGGTTTACCATTGATACTTTTATCCATCCATGTAAATGCTAGGGTAGTTACAGGTTTTTTGTAAGTGAAGTAGCATTTCTACCCATTCTTAATGAAATTATCATTAATGTGCAATGATCAAAAAAATATTTATGTAAGAGTTCATAAAAAAAATATGAAAGAATGGTTTCCTCCATATTTGGAAGAAATATGGTAAATTCAAAAGTATTTTTTTGAAGAATAACTGGAATTGTAGTTGGTGAGTTAATTCTGGGAGTATAGTGTTAATTTCTGCAATGAAAAGAAACTATCTTCTTTTAACAGAACTAACACTCAAATGTAAAGAATAAATTACAAAAGAAAGTGGATAATTTAGCACAAAAATGGAGAAATATCATGCTTGGAAAAGAAGAATAAGGATAGAGAAAATAAAGAATCTAAAAAAAGAATGTGTGATATATGAATCTGGAGAGTTTTAATATTAACATGATTGATCTAAGAAAATTATAAGTACATTTTCTGTAAATTTAATATTTTTATATATTTGTGTTAAAATATTAATTTTTAAATATTGTCAGTTTTGCCCTATTTGAACAATATTTTTTTTAAATTATATTTTCTACTTCTGCAACCAGTATTTACATTTTTCTAAAGTTTTTGGAAAATCTGAAAAAAAATATCTGAATTTAAATTTCAGAATATTTTTCAATTTTTCAAAAAATTTCAATTTTAAAAATTTATTTAGTAAATATAACAAAATTAGGTACTATAGACCAGTTTAGATTACAACATTCAAACCGGCCAAAAATAAAATGCTAAATTTTCACTCTTGCTAGATCTTTAAAGTTGCTATTAAAAATTTGAGGCAATAAAAAAAAATAATTTAATTTATATGTAAAAAAAAATAATTTATAAGTTCTAAGAAATTTTTAGGCTGACTGACAATATATATATATATATATATATATATATATATATATACATATAGTTATGTTAGTTTATAGTATAGTTATTTTTTAAGTTTTTATATATATGGAGAGAGTGTTTTTAAAATGGTGGACTGGCTATACTTTTTTGGATTCTACTTGTAAAACTAAACAAAAAATACTCTAGGAAAAATAGTAATTTCTGCTTCGTTTTCCCCTGTCTGCCATTTTGTTATTTTTATATAAAAATTTATATCTCAAATTAGGATAGAGGAATCTCATTAATATTTGGTAAGAGTCTTTGTAATAAAGTTTTAAAATTAGCAAAATATCAGAACTTAAATACCTTCACAAATTACAAAATGGTGGCCATGTTTATTTTTCAATCTGTTATAACTCCATCAATATAAATTTTATCAAAATTTGGCAAAATATTAAGCCTTTTATTTTGAACAAAAATTACATTTCAATTTTTAAAATTGGTTAACAAATAGTCGAGTTATGGCAGAAGATTGATGTTGTAATTTTATATTTGTTTTCATGTCCTCCACTTTACATTTAATTCAATTAAATATTAATTGTTTTTATTTTTTGTTAATTCTAATATTGTAAATTAGTATCAAATTAAGTAATAATTTTCTCACAGTAGTAGACCTAATAATTAAAAAAATAAAACAAATATCTGTGATAATCTTACGTTAATTGTTGCAGAACATTAGGTATATATATATTTTTTTAAATAAACAATTAACAACTGTTAAAAGTTGTAAGAGATGTTCAAAATGTCCTCCATTAGAAATTACACAAGTTCTCCAATCTCCTTCTGAGAATTTGTCGAATATTTTTTTTGTTTATATTTTGTTCTGAGAGAACTGTTCAAATATTCCGGGAGTATTCCTAATTACTTGAAATCCATTTTCGATCCTTTGTTGAAGATCCTCAATGTTGAGTATTAAAGTGGAATAAACAATATGTTTGAAATGGCCCCACAGGTAGAAGTCAAGAGGGTTTAAGTCAGGTGGTCGGGCAGGCCAGGACACTGGCCCTCTGCAGCCTATCTATTTTTCATGGAAAGTTTCATGCAGGAAATCTGATACTAACTGAGTGAAATGTGCTAAAGTTTCACTGTGGTGAAACCACATATTTCCTCTTAATTGTAGAGGGTAGGTCTTCCAAAAAATGTGGAAGATTTTCAGTCAAATGAGCAAGATAATTTTCTCCATTTGGAAGAATGACAGGACCCAAAAGATATTCATTAAAAATAACAACCCATATGTTCAGGGAAAATCTTTGTTGATGGCTACTTTGGTAGGTACCATGAGCATGCTTGTCGCTCCAAATTTGTTGGCCGTGATAGTTTTGAACATCATTCTTATTGAAAGAAGATTCATTTTTAGACTGTTAACATGATCAACAGTAATAGTCACTGTGTAAAATTATTAAAAAATGAAAAATTAATATCAATTGTTATATATATTATATACATATATATTTATATGTATATATATTAATTTCAACAACTCTTTTTAGTTAATCATTACAATTAAATATGTTAAACCTTATTGAAAACATGAGTAAAAATAAATAAATAAAGAAGTAAATCATGATATGTATGTGTTACATTTTTTGAAATTTTCTTAGAAGTGTTGTGCAATTTCTCACTATCTTTGGGACATTTCAGTGCTTGCAAGTTTTTGAGCAATCAGAAAATCTGTAAAATATATATTTGTTCATTTAATATGTAGTTTTATCAGTTTAAACAGCATATTTAAGTACAGCTGCAATAGAAATCATAATAATTTTTAAATGTATACTTGGCTGTTTTTTTAACTGTTCAAAAACAATTTTCAATTGTGAAGATATAACAGATTAATTTTAATCACAACAGTCATTTACAATTAAAATTATAAATATATTTTAAGTCATTTTGTCTTCTGAAACAGTTGCATTAATGCTATTAAACAGTAAGCAATCTTTTATGTAATAGATAAAAAAATAGATGAGTTATCTTATCAACGGACACTTTACTGAAGAAGGAAATGTTCTGAAGCATCCTACATCCAATAATCTAATAAGTAATGGTCTATTTAAATTCTTAAGTCATAGCAAATTTGATGACTGGTAAATTGAGTCTGCTCATCATTACTGGCAAATTAATCTAATTTATATATATATATATATATATATATGTATATACGACAGTGCATTATATTATATAATACATTTATTTCATAAACTGCCAAATGAATTTTTATATAGCTGTAAAGATGTCTGTTCAAAAATAAAATAATGGAAATAATTTTTTCAAAATTATTTATATTCGTATTTTAAATTATTTATTCATATGATTAATTTATATATATGATTAATTTGATTCTAACATATATGACTAAGAATGTGATAATGCTTGTGATTTAATCATGGTTAGTTCAGTATAATTTTAAAATATAGCCTTTGTAAAATTTCTGTTTTTTGTTTTCCAAGTACAGTTTAATAAAAATTGTAATCAATTACAACAGCAGTATTAAATATTGTTATAAAAATTATCTATTGAAATAAAGATTACACTGTATAAAATAAGAATTACTTATTTACATAGATAAATAAATATTTCATATCATTGTATAATAATATTCTTTACGTAGATCACATTAGTTATGTTCCAGAGGTAAAAAATGGAATCATTTTCTTAAGATAGAGAAAGAAAAAATAATAATTAAACATTTAAGAGAAAATAAAGTAGTCTAAATATTAGTTGTATGTAATAGAATATGCAAAGAAATATGTTATAGAATAATTACAAAAAATCATGAAAGTTAAAAAAAAAGCTCTTATAAAAATGTTATCTCTTAAAGACATTTCTGGAAATAATTGTATTACTTAAAACTATAAATCAAATATATTGTTTTATAATAGAAAATAAATAAAATTTATTATTTAATTTTGAATAAGTTGGTTAGATTTTATTTTTGTGTGGTAGTTAATGAAATAATATTAGCTCATAAATTACTTATAGAACAAAGTAATGTTATACTGTGTAAGAGAAAAAGTCTTATAACTGGTTTGGCGGAAGCGGATTTCTTTCTTTTTTTTTTTGACAAAGAGGGAGCTCATTCATTAATTTAATCGCATGAAAATATTTATTATTTTTTTTTTTTTTTGTTTAACCTCCAGTACCACCATTAAGGTATATCTTCAGAGGATGGGATGAATGAATTGTAGCGTGTGTGAAAAATGCCATGCCTGACCGGGATCCGAACCCGGGACCTCTGGTTGAAAGGCTGAGACGCTACCACTCAGCCACAGAGGCCGGCAATGAAAATATTAAAATTATAAATTTAATAGATATTAGTATATATGAATCACATTTATCAGTACAAAACACAGATCGGACAATCCATTTTAATATCCTAAAACCTCCATAATATTGTAGTTTAAGCACTAACCTTCCCTTGCAGGAGGTGATATTTAGGTAGTTCAGTCGAGTCAGTTACATTTTAACACTAAAGGTTCCTTGAAACTATACACGGTCACTATTCTGTGGTTGGATTCTAATTAACAACACAGCATGGCCATGCAAACATGGATTATCAAGCCACAGATACACTCATTATAAAAAGAAGGAATGATAAAGAAAGGTGCACGAAATGTATGTAGATTTCTGGATATCATGCGAACCATTCATTCCTATATTAAACAATGACATTTATAGGCATAATGAGCATTTAATTTATTAATGACAAGTTGACTGCCTAATTGAAATATTTAAGCAAAATAATAAAGTTTTGTTGCTAATGAAATTAATTAGTTTATTTCTAGGATATTTCTGGATTGTTTAGAGAATGACATATAGAAACAAAAGTTCACTTTTAATGAAATAAAACATAATGCTATACTTATCTGATTTATATTTTATTAAGCACAGTGTCACTTTATTTTAATGATTATTACAAAACCATAATTACTTTAATAATTGACACATTGAAATTGCTTTATTTTTTAAGAACATAATTTTATGTCTAATAAAAGGATTCACCAATTGAAGATGTTCATTGCTAATCATGGCTGTTGAGCATGACTGCTGGTTTGCTTCTATAGCAGTCTGGATCAAAATGTTTATTATTAAAAATTCTGTTCTTGTGTTTATCAGTTATCTCATAAATTTCTTATCTTAATTTTAAATATTATTTATGTTCTCAATGAATCAAGCTTGTTTCAATCATCTTGAATTACTGAGAATTAATCATATTATGCAAATCTAGAATGATTTTTTTACAAAAACTTAGATAATTTGAATTCACTGTTAATAAATAGCTTAACAAATTGTTTCCTAGCAGTAGAAAATAATTATTTTGTTAAAACTAATTTTTTTCACTTTTTTGAAAAAAAAAAGTGCTTTTCTTTTTTTGTTCACTACATTGAGCGCTTTCGTAAATACCTCTTCTTCTTCAGAACAAAATTTTTATTAAGAAGAGACAGTTCTCTGAAATTACTAATGGAGATAACAAAAGATGGAAAATCAGTAAGTGATAAATAGTTGTAAAAAAATTATTTTAATTTATTGTATAAGGGAAATAATTCTTAAAAACTATACACACATTTTATGATACATAATGCTTGAAGAGATTCATATTTGTAATCATTATTTATGAATACTTAAAAGCACACTAAGATTAGTAAAAGTTGTTATTCTATGTTAACAGGATCTGATGAATACGTTATAAGATAACTCTAGAATGTGGTACCTGTATTATTGTTCTCTTGTGATTTACAAACAATGGATTTTTTTTTTTAATTTCTATAAAACTTCAAAGAAGTTTATGTTTATACAGCTTTTTTATTTATACATATTTACTTGTTATACAGTAACTTCAGAATCGTAATAACCTAGAAAGAATGAAGAGTCATTAGAACAATCACACTTCTAGTGCTCTTCAGAAAATTTTTTATGTTTTCACAAAGTAAACTTTAAAAGAAAAAAATAGGTAGCTTTTCCTTAATAGGTGGAAACAATGCATATAATACATTGTTTCTTGACAGAAGGGGTACATTTATTTGTTGCATTATACTTTTTGTACCAGTCATTTTTATTGTTATGATTAACATAAAACATCTGAGGTACTAGACAGAATTATTCACTTTAAAAGTAATGATGTTTGGTTTCAATCACTATAATTCTTATTCCCTTAATAAGGGAGATTATTGTTCTGAGAATGACTAAGTCAGTTTCAGGACTAACCATATCTCATATCAGATAATCAGTCTATAACCATTTTAGTTCTGACACCTGATATACATGCAGTTACAGTTATAATTCTTTAATAAAATTGTGATTTTTGTCAGTTTACAAATTTCAAAACATTTTACAAAAAATTAGGTAGGAAAAAATCCAAAAACTAGATAGCCTATATTCTGTTACGTCTTGAAACTAGATATTGTCTTGAAGAGATTAGGAAACCCATTTTATATGTTATCTGTTAGCAACTTTTTTAAATTTATGGTTTTTATAAATTTATAATTTCATTTCATAAGTTCATGACGCCAACACTCAGATGGTAAAATTTTTATCTTATTTTTAATAATTTGTATAAGAAAATTCAATTCTAATTTGTATTGTGTCTATATATTTTATTTCTATCTATAGATTTATGTCCGACTAAATCTGCCCTTTACATTATTAGTTTAATTTGTATACTTCTTGTTGTTGTTATAAATGCACATTTCTTACTGTTATTAGGCATACTTCTTATTCTTTCCTGTCTTTTCTGTTACACATCTGTATTTCTTGGATTTAGCCACTATTTAGCACATTTTAATGTTGGTGATGTTAAGTGTATATCTGGATGAATTGGTCTGGGTTCACACCCATCCATAACTTCAAGTATATATGTTTTATGTAAAGGTTAGATATAAATGTTTAACCTTTTTTCAAAACTGATTGTGTTTGAAGGAATACTTGAATAATAATTATCTATTTTTTGTTTCATTTCATCTATTACAAATAAATCATTAAGAATTCTTATTACATTTTAATGTGAAATTTCATTTTTGATTGAATTATTAAAAAAAAATAAGTTTTTGTTTATAATAGTCAATATTTCTAATAAATGTTTTAAACTAGCTTAGTATCTAACTCACTAGTTCAAAAAATTTAAATAATTTTTTTTTTAATATATAACTGGAAATTTTTAAGACAAGACATAATTAATAAGGTATTATTTAAAAAAAAACAATATATTGTTTTTCTGAATTTTATTAAATGAAGTATCATTTGTTTCAGTATTATGAACAATAAAATAGAAAATTAATTATAACTTACCTTGTATCTTATGGTGAAATGTACGTATAAATCAGCTATTGAAGTTCATTAGATTTTACCATACAGTGTTCTACAAATAAAACTCCCAAAAAGGGCGTGAGTAAGTTTGCATGAGGTAAAGCTACTCTAAATGTTATTTAGAAATTAAAGATAACAGACACTTAAATCTTATCTCTTCAGCTTATTATGCAACTTTTATAGTTACAAGGATATAGGTATAGTCATCATTCTGTTGAAACTTTAAATAGACAATATTAAGAAATTAATCTTAAATGTGTGTCTCCCCCGCCCCCTCTCTTCTGGGTGTGAGTGTGCGCGCGTGCGCGTGCGCGTGCGGGCGTGCATGTGGTAACAGCTAAATAAGTTGAAACATAATGACAGAATTTATTTATATTTGTAATAATAATGCTATTTATACTTTACATTGTTTTTGCCTAAATTCTCTCATAATTGATTTTAAATGGAACAGACTTCAGGTAAGATAAATGTCTGGCTAACTAAATAAAAAATAAAATGAATTTACCTAATAATAATCTAACAATGCAGTAAAATTTTTATATTTACATAAACATAATACATATTATCTTTCATACCATGAACTGCTTAAATTGAAATAGTCAATTTCAATTACAGTAAATAAATTCAGTAGGCCCACAATTTATAACATTCAACTAATGAAAATCCAGAAATATGAAGGGATTGGTTGAAGCTTTATTTCTTTTTTTTTTATGGATAGCAAAAACACTTTTTATTTTCAATCACTGTGGGTAGTTACACTCATGATTTATTCTTTTTATTTTATACTACCAAGCAATTCATGGTTGGACATGCAATAATAACTAGAAAAAAGTAAAATATGTTAAATGAAGATCATCACCACCTGTAACAACTGTAAAATAAGTTTTTTTTTTATATATCTACTTTCATTTTTATCTTCATTAAAAATAATTGTTAGTTTTGTTTACATCTATTATGTTCAAAAACACTCATAATGAATTATAATTATTACTTTCATCTTTTATTTCCCTCTTTTTTTTGTTAAATATTAATTATTTATGTTTATATTTTTAACAAATGCTGGAATATTTTTTTTATTAATTAAATATTGTACTGGTTTTAAAAAACATAATATAGTGGATAACATAAATGATTTTCAGCCAAATTTTTATTTTCAGTATCCTTATACCAATTTTTATTATCCATTTCTTATGCAATAATATGAATTCAGTGGATTCATATTATGGTAATTTTATAATGTAGTAGTAATTGTATAATGTAGTTACATATGTAATTAATATAATACATATAATTAAGTATATTATTATTTTAATGGATTCATGAATTATTGGTAAACAATAATTTACCAATATTAATTTCAAATCATGAACAATTCCATTAACACTTGGTTAATAAGGTTTAAATTTACAAATAGAAGACCTTTTTTTATTAATCGATTTTAATTAATTATTGTATTAAATAATAAAATGTAATGATAATAAAACGTATCACTTTCAAAATACTTAAAATTATGTCTATGCTTGTTGAAGAACTTTTAAAAATAATTGTATGCCTCCTTATTAATGGTGTGGCAGGTTTGAAATTACAAATAGAACAACCATTATAAAGGCTGTAAAAGAATCATCCAAGTATTCTGAAAGTGTGTTTTAATTTTCATATAAAAGTATTATCATGTAGATAATAAATTTAATTAATGGTTTGAAAAGTTAAATAAATCAGAATTTACTGATTTTTATGAGTAGACTGACATTACATCCTTTTTGCATATTCAAAATGTGGACAACAATAATTCATAATATACACTCCATGTATTATATATAATTATTATGTACAATAATAAAAACAGATATAAAAATAAAAAAATCACGACTGCCAAAAAGAAAAAATAATAATAATAATAAATCGAATTAAAAAAAGGGCTGTAAATCACTAAAAAAAAAGAAAACAAGGTATGGAAATAATGACTAGATATTATTATGCAGTATTTAATAAAATAAAATAATGGGTGGCCATTCAATCAACTCTCAGACAGTTTTAATTTGTTTAAATGTTTTTTCATGTTGAAGAAATAGCAGGAATTTAAGGTTGTCTAATGATTAAGTTCTCACCAGGTCTTACATAGATAGGAAAATTTTTTCCTTTGACAAAAATATTTAAATGCAGCCTGAGGAGGCTCTGTATTATAGAATGATTACTGTTCAAACCCTCTTTAATATAGGACAATTACCATTCAGAACCCCCTGACCACACTTAAATATTGTTTTCTTTTTTAGTTTGATTTATTGTCCTCTTTATCGTTCAATTTATTTCTTTATTTTTTATTTGTTAGCAGTCATGTTTATTAATTTTTATTATTCAACACTTTTTAGTGATCATCAACAAAAATTCACTATTCGAAAACTTATGGGTATAAGTTTTCGAATTTAAAATTTGAGTTGCATGACGTAAGAGCAAATGGAATTTACAAAAGCTTGATGTCTTCTATAGGAGCACTAGGGTTCACAGAAGATTTTCTAAAGGAAAATTTAGTTTCACTGGCGTGTGATGGTACCGCAGTAGTGTTCGGAGTACGTGGAGGAGTTTCAAAACTTTTCAAAGACAGATTTCCCGCCATTGTCAGTATATTTAACATACTAAACCAAATGAGGAAACTGTAAACATTTCAGTTTATTTATTTAATTGGTGTATGTCAATCTGAACTTATAGATTTTTCAAGCAATTGAGTTCCTCGAGAGACTTTTTATCATGTGTTTTTCTGGAATGCAAACAACTAATGGCTAAACCCTCCAATTCTCTCACACGATTCAGTGCTATGTAGGCCTGGCCCTTGGCAAATATGCGAGTGTTCACATCTACAACAGCTCTATCTAGGGTAGTCCCTTGTAGTTTATGCACCATTACAGCCCAGAAAATATTAGTGGTAGCCAGGCTTTTTTCTGTAAAAATATGTGCCGAAACCCACAGGAGGGAAATTAAGAAAGAAGACATGGGATTTACCGAACATTTAAGAAAGCATGTAATTTTCATCGAAACCTACTTACACTGAAATCAAAACAATTTCCAAA
>JAAAKQ030127406.1:0-13609 GCA_010016005.3 Zanna intricata | reverse complement strand
AGAAGTGTGGTTAATTGAAACCCAACCACCAAAGAACACCGGTATCCACGATCTAGTATTCAAATCTGTATAAAAAAACTACTTTTACTAGGATTTGAACCTTAGAACTTTTGACTACTTAATCAGCTCATTTACGATGTCGCATTAATCACTAGACCAGCCCGGTGGGCTTAAAAGACATCCCAGCATCACACAAACAAACAAAGATGGCTTCCTTCAGCAAGTGTAAAGCGAGCATCAGCCATCCAAGTAAATATACAAATATTACTTTATTGTAATATATTTCTGAAAAAAATTTATGGAAGGTTATTTCTAAAGAAAAGACTGTTTCATTATACAAATATTTATTCTGAAAACTTTATAAAAGTTTTTTATTTCTCTTAAACTACATAACATATACTACTACGCTATATTTACCACATGAATTAAGACATCGCAGTGCTACCCAGCTTCAATATACCCTTGTCACATTCTTCTGCCACCAGCTCTGATTAACCACTGATTAACAACATTTTTAAATTCATCATTACCCACAAATTGCTTACCACTCAAAAATTCTTTCAATTTCCCAAACAAATGGTAATCAGAAGGAGCTAAGTCAAGACTATTGGGTGATCATAAATTTCCCACCTAAATGTTCTCAGTAAATCACTTGTTGGATCCACAACATGTGGACATGCAATATCATCAGGTCAGATGACACAATTGGTTGGTCACCCATATCGCCAATTTTGAATGGTGTGCTGTAACTTACATACAATTTTGTAGTAGGTTTCTGCATTTATAGTTGTTCCACATGGCATGAAATTAATCAGCAGTAGGTCAAACCAATTCCAAAAAAAATGTGGCTATCAGTTTGCATCCAAATGGCTGTGGCTTCATCTTTGGTAGTCTGGTTGGTGATTGAGGAAGACACTATTCACTTGACTGCCATTTTGTCTTTGGCGTGTAATATGAAATCCATGTTTCATCGAGGGTAACAATTGAATTAAGAAACTCATCACCACCTTTTTCTGTGTAGTGCATCAAAAATTCCAAAATCCATTTGGATTTTTTATGATGTTTCGTTAAGATGTGTGGCACCCAACCTTAAGATGTGTACAAACCTTTCTGAAGACTAAATGGTCCATGAGCAATGCGACCAATAACAGCTCTTGAAACATCAGCAAAAAAAAGGTCCAGGTCAGAAATTGTTGAGCGACAATGTTTTCTGATTTCAACATTAATACATTTCAACAAGTCCTTGGTGATTATTGAGAACCTCCCTGAATGTTGTTCACCACGCACATTAATTCTGTTATTTCTAAATCCTTCACACCATTTTTGGTAATTTCTTTCAGTCATTACATTATCATCGTACACGCCAACCAACTACCAATGAAATTCAGCTGGCTTAACAGTTTGATGGTTTAAAAACATGACACCACATATTTCACACTCGGCAGCAACATCAATTTTTCTATTTGTTTTGCAACGTAATAACTCACACATAATCAAAGATACTACAATGAAACAACTTACAAACAAGAATGCAATGTGTACATTACTAGCGTGGCCATGAATGACACAAATTTGCCAACCTTAAGGAGAGTGATTTCCCAAAGGTATTTACTTTAGAGATATCACTCACAGTATTATATAAAAGAATTTAGTTTTTGAAATATGTTATAAAAGTAAAAGATTTTACTTTTAAAAAAAAAATTTTTGTAATTTTTACAAGTTTTTTAAACTTCTAAAATTGCTGTAACTTAGAGGTTAACTGCGTCTTAGCAGTTGATATTTAGTAGTATATATTTTCCCACCCTGTTTTATTCTTAACTGCAACATTTTGTTCTTTTTTTGGATTTTATTGCTGAGTAAATAGTCTAGGTTTTTTATCCATACAAATGTTTGAAACTTAAAAATAAAAGCACAAAATCTGATATTAAAAATTACTTTTATTTTGATATTCATTTTTATTTATTTGAAATAACAATTTTCTGGTACAGTTATGACGATAATGAATTTATTCAACATATCTTTGATACAAGGACATTGTGAAGGTCACAATGTCTGATGAAGGCATACTTCATCATACATTGAGGCCTTCTTTGACAATAAAATCTGGACTTTATAATTCAGTTGCCTGAAGATGACTTTTTTCTGAAGTAAAAGTCTGATTTTAGTGATCAACCTATATCTTTACAAGTTCCTGAAGAAGAGATTCAGCAATCACAAACTTCTAAATGGATTTAAACTAAGATTTCTGATTGAATCTTTACTGGCTACACCATCATTAGATAATCCAGATGTAACCTAATACATACAACTAATTTAAGGATACATACAACTGATGATCTTTATTTAACCATATGGCTTCTGCCACTAGTTGAGTAATTGTTAAAAAGACTGGAATGCCTAATAAGCTAGTGCAAATTGCTGAAATGAAAAAATTTATTGATAAATCCATCATTGTGGGTCATTTGAAATTCTCAAGTTAGAATGTACTGAGTTGCTAAAGCTAGATTGCTACTGATATTAGACCAGATGACATTAAATCATTATTTTCAGATAAGAAGAAATTTATGCCTTGAGTACAGTGATGTGAAACAGAAGAAAATATAACAGGTTATATTTTAGAAAATTTGACCTTTATTGGAAAATGTTATGTAGAAAATTGTTGAAACCATACTGTATCAATAGATCAACAGGTGATCAGTTTTGGGAATATGTTGCTGCATATTCCCTTGTGGTTTAAAAAACTTTGTATATGCTTCACCTGATGGACTTCCCTTAGATTTTTTCTTGTATATAGGAAAATGCAGTGAAATTAAAGTGATAACAATCATTTGGTTGTTGGTGGTAAGACTAATGAAACTTGTCCAAAATTTACCACATGGTTGTAATCTTTTGATAGATGGATATCATATCAATCCCAGTGATAGATGAATTATTTTCTGAATGTTATCACTGAAAAGATCCAATAAAAAAAATACAGAGCACCTTGTTTGCAAGAATTTGCTACTGACACATTGTAAAAGAATGGGGAGTGGATCTTATCCATTAGTTTGAGACAATGGTCAAGTATAGTAACCAAATGGTTTGATAATAAGCCTATTATTGTAATGGCATCAAACATTGAAGGAATTAAACCACTTGCTGGATACTAGCAAGTGGTATCTAGCTCTGCAGTAAAGTGACTAAAGAATAGTTGATATAGACCATCATTTGGCATTGGCTGAATACAAGAAAAAAATAAGTGGAGTTGATCTGCTTGAACAGCTGATTTTTTACCATAGAATATCTGGCCACACAAAGATATCAATTGTGTACATTTGCTTACATTTCACTGGTTTTGTCATAGTTCCATTGTGGATCGAATGAAGGAAACATGATGAAGATTTTTGGAATACATACATAACATCGTCTGATCTTTACTGCAGATCTGAAGTTGCTGATCACTTCTCAGTTATTCAAATGTAATGCAGACAGTGAGTAAGAAGAAAATGAAGAGCCATAATGAAAAACACATAAAGTGATCCCCTAGCCAACAGATGCAAAATGGAAAAAAGGTGCATCACGCATACTGGAAGAATCACCTGGTGCTAAACAATCATGCTGCAGATTCCCAAGATATAATAGTCCAAAATATAGAGTTAGATGCAGCACCTGTAATGCTTACTTGTGCCTGAATGCTAACAGAAATTGTTACAAAATGTTTCATGAACATTAAAAAATTAATATACTTTTTATGTTAAATTTTATGTATAAGATCCCATGTAACCTATTGGTTACTCATCACTGTATCTTTCTAAAATAAAAATTTTCATAACTAATTATTACTATTGCTTTCTTGATTTTTTTTTTAATCCGAATTATCAATTAAACTAACTAAAATAATTTCCAAAAATTCATTGGGTCTGAAGGGTACCAACAAAAATATAACCTATTAAGTTACAAAGGAACTGAGGAGACTAAACATTAAAAAATTTGTTAGCCTTATAACATTCAATATAAAGGATTTTGGAAATCTTAGATATCAGAATAGTTTTTAAACCAAACTTTAAATTAATATGAAATATTTAATGTATTCTAAATTTATTATATAAATTAATTTTTTTCTCTAAATCTATAATTTTTTTCAAATGTATGTGATGGAAGAAATTAGAAAAGAATTTATTAAACACAGTTTAGCTGCTGGCAATCTAATTGAGGATGAAAACAGCACACAATTAAATTGACACTCAGCCATACATTTACTGTCCATAATATTATTTAACTTTAAAAGTTAATATACTGTGTTAATATAGTTAATGTCTTTGAGACTATTAAAAACTGTGATGAACTTTTAAAACGAAATGAATTACCTTTTCTTTCTTTTATATAAAAAACATCAAAAGAAAACATTAAGTTGTAAAATCAAATGAATTTACAATAAGGGAATCTTAAAAACAATATATTTTCTTCTTACTGCATAAATGTTCAGATTAAAAACCTCAAATGAAAACATATAAGATTTTTAAAAAAATATAGAACTATATCATTGGCTATAATAAGAAACCCCAATATATCATTTAATAAAATCAGCCAACATATCATTATATATGAAAAATTACCTGAAAAAATATAATAAAAATGGACAAAATAAGAAATTGAAGAAATAAAATCAATACATTATGTAGAATTCTTTTTTATTACTCTATTTTTAAAATGTTATTTTTTTTTAATAATTTCTTTAATTTAACTTAATATTAAATTATACTTGCAAATAATCTATAAATAATCAATAAGTAATGGAAAATAAAATCCAATTAAATTAAGACCGTTACGTATTGTAACTTATCCTAATAATTAACATTTGATAGTAACAATTCATTTAATTGTAATTATATATAGCACAAATACATAGTAAGTTCATTTTGTATAATGTTATACTTTAAAAATAAATAAAACAGACAGCAGGAAAATCATTTTACAAGAAATAAACCAACCTGACGATAAGATAAATAAATAATGTTACCATCTAATAATCAGGAATGTGAAACTTTGTGATGAATTAATAAAAAATGAATTATCCTGTATAATCAAATGTTGGAGGATAAAAAGTGACCACTTACCAAACCACAAGAGTACAACAATCTATAATAAACAAAAGAGCCTTGAAGGAAAACAAATTAATACAGGCTTTCCCAAGTTATCTTAAAATTACAACAGATTTTCATAAGCATTTTCAAGAGAATTTTAAATTTCTTTCTTAATAATGGAATATTTTATATGTGCAAAAATTCAGGCTTCTTATTTTTAAAAAATAATAAAAAACTGAGAGGACTCTATCCAATCCTAGGTTCAATCAATACTTACAATTCAGAGCCAGCATCTTGAACAATACACCCCATTTCCTTGTACCAAACTCTGAGCATTAATAGCACAATAAAAGCAAGACATTTATATGTTTTATTATGATGAAAGAAAAAGTTATGTTCCGTAAACCTACTCAATAAATTTGATTAAGTTAATGAATACAAAAGACAGCAAACTGATTTCATGATCAATTAATCCAAGGTTTTATTCTTAATAAAATGCAGCATTCTTCATCACTTCCTACCATTATTGTCATCATAATAAATGTTGTACTACCTTTTATAACTGTTTCTTGTAAGGTAATAAAAATATATACAGTAAAAATCAAGCAATTAAAAATTATTCTACAATAATATATTATTACAGAGAAACTGATTTTTTTATTAACTTATGAAAATACATACGTAATATTTAATGCCTCATTTTCAGCTCCATAACAACTACCACATTTCTTTTCTTCAACAGCATTTGAACTTTCAGTGGCCAACTGTTAAACAGAAGAACTAATTAAATAATTTTTTTTTTTTGGCTAGACATCAATACATTTCCCGCCCCCCAAAAAAAAAACTAACAGACATTTTTTAATCACTAAGCCCTCATATAATGTAGGTTCTTCTAACATAGAGGAAGAAAGAAGCTAATGTTTTCAGTCAAAAAGCAACAACAGGTGATGAGGTAAGTACTTGTTTTATTTTTAATAACAGATATATGTAAGTGTATTTCCAGTTAACCAACTAATATACCATTACAGATTAGCAAAGAAAGGCAAATTTACTTAAAAATTATTTCAAAATTCTAGTCAATGATTTTTCAGCAAACAATAAATGCTTAACTAGTTCAAAACTACAGTAAAAGAAAATAATTATGACATCTTCAAAAGATTACAATCAAAATATTTACATGACTAAACAATACATATAAATACTCTGAAATTTCTTTATTACACTTTTTAATGTTTATCAAGACCATTTAGAATTGGCAAAACCTTATTGACAACATTCCAATTTATATAAAACTTGAAAAAGTTTTATTAACCAAAATGAGTAGATAATAAAACTTCTCATCCAACATAAATAATGCCATTACTGGAATCAGAAGTGTTACAATTAAAATATTTATTAAATTTTTAACTTCTAACAAATGAATCAGAAAAGGATGTATGATATGATGCGTATGTTTTTCAATAAAAGTATACATCTTGTGTATTGAAAGTACATATCTTTTTTGACTCAAGTAAGTGGAGCTTTTCATTTGTCATAGGAAACTGGTACATTATGAAACAACCAGCTGATACATAACAGCAGCAGTAACAAATAGTATATTCAATTTACAGAGTTACATTTAAAATAGAGAAATACATGATGATTTGATTACAAATTACTGAAGATAACTGCAAATCCAAATGTCTTCATAAATCATGACCTATTAGTCCTATTGTGTCAAGGTAAGGATTGATCTTAAAGAATTGGAAACAAAAAATAATCAATTATCAAAGGAAGGCAAATTTACTTAAAAATTATTTCAAAATTCTAGTCATGATTTTTCAACAAACAATAAACGCTTACCTAGTTCAAAACTACAGTAAGAGAAAATAATTATGGCATCAATAATAAACAAAACAATTATGATTTTATGAAACAATTATGATTATGATTTTGATATATTAAATTTTACATACATGCACTCACTTATTCAACACCCAGAAAAAGAGAATGAGGGGGGGTTAAAATTAACAAGTATCTCACTTCGATCAAAACAGGCCCAGCTGTCATTCAAGAGCCCTGCTGAAAGCCATTATGATCTGTGCATTTAAGTCATTTAGTTTTTCATTCAATCCCTATTAAGGTTTGTTTTTTCATTATCACTTTCTTTATTTGTTATCTTTAGTAGTATTTTCAATTTCAAATCTCACAACAACATTTTTGTAAGCTAGTATTCCAGTAACTTTTCAATATTCAGATTAATAGTATAAAATCCCATCCAATGTACAAATTTTCTTTACCATTTGAAAGGGCATTTTTTTTTGCTTTCTTTTAGTTAACTGCTTGTACTACACATTACCATTAATCTATTCAAAATATGTAGAAACAAAATCAGTTTAAAAATGTCAAATTTTATAAACAAACCATTTTATTAAAAAAGATTACTATAAAAATCATGCAACTATAACTGATCTTTAAAAAAAAAGAGAAAAAAACAATATAATGAAGTTTTAGACAAAAAAATTCCAATTACTAATAAATACTTCTATAATAATTAAATATGCACTCCATCTAATTAAAAAAAAAAAAAAAAATGAAATCATTTCATTATAACGTCTAAAACTTCAAACAGAATGGGAAACGCAAATATCATTATACTTTATACTAAAAAATCCTGCTCAAGCACATCATGTTCTAACAGGAGCTGTAAATAGGAAGAAATAAAAAAAAAGTAAAACACACATACACAACACATATGCTTAAGTAAACTAGACTAACCTGATATACTCAAAAATATTGTTAACACCAAAAACAATACAAACATATTATATATTATGACCATGGCTATGCTCCAAAATCATACTAACAAATTAATAAGAAAAAAAAAATTTTGACACCCATACACTGATTAAAACCACGATCAATCAACTTACATCATGTTGAATCTTTCATGTGCCACCCAGACTGTAAGGATCAATAAATAAAGAATATCATACAAATAATTTAGATTTTTTTTAAATAGTCTATTCTTTAATTAAGTTCTAAGACTATAGGAAAACCACAGAACTAGGGATTATAAAATGGAGAAAATAATGTACAGGATACACTAATGTGGGATAAGACTAGTAACGGGATGATTTTTAATAAAAAAAGGGAGTCAATTATAGAAGTCATAGAAATCTTTTTAAATTGCCATACTTTTGTAATGTTATGGTTAAATATATCCAGGAAAGTAGAAGCAATAAAAAAAAAAGAAAAAAATAGAGAGAAATAAATAATTTTGCACAAAACATCGTCTAAAGATAGAACACTAAAGATGTGTATAAAAAAACAATAATGTAATAAACAGATAACAGTAAAAAACTGAACTTTAATAAGTAGTTTTTAATAAAAATAATATTATTAGAAAAAATAAAACAATGAGCAAAAAAAATGCCGGACTCTTGAGGAAAATGATTTAATTTACATTCAAAGGTTTACATAATACATAAAAAATAGCAGGTAATGGATGAGTTGGTCAAGAGAATGAAAATGAATGAAAGTTTTCCAAACTGTAAACATCTCATTTTAAACAATCACAGTTTTGTTTAAAATAGAGTAAGGTAAAAAATTATGATTTAGAAGGTTTACAGATTTAGAAAATGCATTATTAATTTACATAAAATACATTAGTTTCTCCATTTTATAATTACTAGTTCTCTGATTCGATTTTCTATGGTCCTAGAACATAATGAAATAACCTGTCAAAAAAAAATCTAATGAAATCAAATAGGTTTAAGCTCTTCTAACTGCAGACAGGAAAAACAGATTTTTAAGAACTCTAGAAAAATCAAAGAAATAAAAGACAAAATATTCACACAATACAGAGATACATAAGAAATTTAAGAAAGTAAAAAAGATTAAAATAATATTCCAAAGATTATGGAGGGAGGGAGTGGAAAAAGAGTCAGGGCAGGTAATGTAGAAGACAGAAAATTTTACACTGGCCATAAAATTTGAGATGTAGCTGGGGGATAAGGTAGACAGACAACACCAGAGTAATGATGGTGTCATGAAGGATCAGTTAATGCTCATACTACTGTTTCACTACTCTGAATATTATTTTATTTAGGATAGTGGAACAAGATCATCCACATACTTATATATAATGATCTATTTCAATACTTACATCTTCAGGTTTAATAACTTTTGTGCCTATATCTGAAAAAAAAAAATGAACAGTTACTATTATTAAATTTCTGTTTCATTATATATTTTTCTATAAAACAAAAATATAATACAGAATTCATGAAAAACAAAAATAGTATGAAACATTTAGAAAGGAACTAAATGATAATTTGTCAATTAATGTTTGTGAATATTAATAAATTAACTGAATAAACAGCAGTAATAATTCAGGGACCTGGGTAAGATAGTAAAATTGTACCTCACAACAAATGGTTCATAATAGAACTTCTCAGAGATCAGCATCCTCAATACTGACATACATTAAGAAAGAAAAATAATAATTGTCAAATCAATATTTAATTAACTAATCCCAGTAAACCACTGGAGTAAATAAAGCTAAGAACAATTTCACAACACAAGTAAAATAATTGTTAACGGCTATTGACTATAGCAGGTTATAGGCAAGATAGTGAGTGATTATCCTGATTAGATTCAGTCCTACTAGAAGACTGATTCCACCTTCCTGAAGGTTGTGGGATACCCTTTCTTCACCTACTCCACCCCTATTCTATTTTTTATCTTTTTCCTACTTCTTTCCTGAACTATAAGAAATAAGTCAGTCCCCACTCTGACACCTTTTAGTAGACAGAAGGCCTGACACTTCTTTAATGGGGCTCAGTGGGATGGCAACACTACATGCAAGACTGTGTTTTTTGTCAGTTCTAGGAAAAACCAAACTAGACTGAAATACTTATTGTTTAAAGACAGACCTGTGAAATCTAAGAACTTTGTGGAACAGCCTAGTCAATATTAATTAAAATAAAAAATTGCAATAATATTTTATCAATTTATTATTTTATTAAGAGCATTTTCTTATAAACATTATTAAATGGCACACCCAGGGAAAATTACAGACATACCAGATATATACAAATAACACTGTAAAGCTGTTAAATAATTACTAACTTTAATAAGTACAGCAACAAGTGAAAAACAGTTAATATAATTAACAGCACTATATATAATATTAACTTCACTATATATAATTAACAGCAGAAAGCAACATTCAGTCTGATATATGCAGTGACAAACTTATGTTTAACTCCAGAAGTTTAATTCTTGAAATTACAATTATTAGGTATAATTTTTACATTCTTATCTATAGCAGAATAAGATGACAAAACCTTAAATTTTCATATTTACTATTTACCATTACTCTGAGATGATAAATGAACTGCTTTTCAGTAGGTTTATCGAGAAAACTAATTTGGATCAACTATAAAAACTAATTTATTGACTATCAGCTTAATTCAGAATGTGTATAATGCATCCACTATTACCCCACTTCATGAATATTTTTTTAGGATTTACATATGTTTAGTGCCATAATTATTATGATTGTAGGCGACCTGCCACGAGTTAAAAGTCTGAAAAATGAACATTTTCAAGAACAACAAGTTCCCATGGTTTACTATAGAAAAAATAATACCAAAATAGTTCCTGTTGCCTTCTTCAGTGAGCTGAACAACAATAATTGCATGGTTGCATGTCATCATGTCAAGCCTATAGAAATGCAATTTTATTCAGCCTTATACAAGGTGTGTGAGAAAAGTAATGAGATTGGTACATTGCGAGCGATCTGGCAACACCATGTCTACCAGTCTGCGGTAGACCGGTTTGTTCATCCCTTCTACATGCTCAGTACGAGTTTCAATTCAGTTCCATCCAGTACAAGTTCCATTCAGCCAACACATATTTTTGACAGCACCATCAGTGAAGTTGTGTGTTACGAAAATGGAGCATCGTAATTTAGAGCAACGTTGTGCAATCAAGTTTTTTGTTAAACTTGGCGAATCTGCAAGTGTGACCTTTGAAAAGTTGAAACAGGCCTATGGGGAACCTTGCTTATCAAGAGCACAAGTTTTTCGCTGGCACAAATCATTTTTGGAAGGCCGAGAACACGTTGAAGATCAGCCTCGCTTAGGAAGACCTTCAACTTCAAAATCTGACGAAAACGTTAAGTGTGTGAGAGTTCTTGTGAGATCAGGCTGTCATTTAACAATAAGGATGATGAGTGAACAGTTTAATTTAAATACTTTCACTGCACATCAAATTTTGACAATTTGAACATGGGAAAGGTTTGTGCGAAATTAGTGCCGAAAATCCTCACAACGGAACGGAAGGACAATCGGAGAAATGTGTGCATTGATCTTCTTGAGAGGATTGATAATGACCAAAATCCATCATGATGAAGCATCCAGACAAGTGGATGCTTCATCATGACAATGCCCCGTGTCACACAGCCATTTCCATCAGGGTATTTTTGACCTGAAAACGCATTCCTATAGTTTCTCACCCCCCCTATTCACCTGATTTGAGTCCTTGTGACTTTTTCCTTTTCCCAAAATTGAACCATGTCTGAAAAGGACATCATTTTGAAACTCTGTAGAACATTCAGAAGGCAGTGATCAACCAGTTAAAAGACCTACCAGTTGAAGCCTTCCAGCGCTGCTACCAGGAGTAGTAACAATGACTCTGCTGGTGTATAGCTGCCCAAGGGAACTAATTTGAAGGGGATAATATTGTGGTTTGAAAAAAATAAAAACTTTGGTAAGTAAAAAATCAGTCTCATTACTTTTCTCACATACCTCCTAAGATATACCTTCACTCAGTTCATACAGAGTAATTGCTTACAGAAAATATTATTAATTCAAAGAAAGCAATACCAACAAGCGGTACTTTACATGTCACATGACAGGTACTGTAAAACAAGAAATAATGTATCCCTCTTAGCTGTGAAATAATATGTTACATACCTGTATAAACTGTTCCAAACTCAGCAGAATTAATATAAATATATAATCCAAGTGATAAATTCAATGGTATTACATACTTATAAAATCAAGAGTTATATAAGCTGATTTTTCCCAATCATCTCTTCATCATGACTAATAATAATTAAATGGGGAGCATGATATCATACATCACTCAATATGCATTTAAATCATACAACTAATTCAGCCTCTGAGTTTATAACAGAAAATTCAGGGTACAGAAATAATTGAATAATTTAATATACAAGAGTTCTAGAAAAGCTGATATATTGTTAAATATTCAGAATATTATATTTTAAACAATCATATTTTAATAAATTACTTATTATAAGTCAAAATTAAATACTGAGCTTTTATAACGAATTTTTTAAAAACTTTTAAGAAAAACTGAACATATCGGATAAAAAATCAATAATTTGTTTATACACAATTTAATACACATTTATAATTTACTTAATAATATTTAATGGTCTTCAATTCCATCAGAAATACATTAATTTGAAGTCTAATTTTGACAACCAACTTGACAATCAACTATATAGTTGATGAGTTAGTCTTGATGTTGAATTATTTGGTTAAAAGTAAGATATGCATTATAACGTTCTAATTGCTGGACATAAAAGAAAACCAGTGTACATTTTACACAACCAAAAATAAAAATACTGTAAGGTAATGTTACTGATGTTATTCCAGCAGTAATGTATGAATAAAGTCATGAAACACTCTAATACAAAAGATAAATCATAAAATTATTCTTACTTTCTTTTTGTGGTTCTTCAATTGGATGTCCATTGATGTCTAGTCTCCTTTTATAAATATTATGGTCAATCTGTAAATGCTGTTCTCCAGAACTATCCATTGCATCCACAGCTAAATCTAAAAAAAAAAAAAACACAGTAAAAACAACTATTATTAATTAACTGCTACAAAAAATGCCATATCCACATAAACATTTGCATAAGCACATACCACCTTTACAAGATGCACTCATGTAAAATTTATATTTACATTTTTTCATTATACACAAAATATGGAAGTCTTACATATTATTTTATTTTTCTTATATCACGATTTCTTTTTCCAATATCCTGTAGACCACACATACCTCAAAATAAATTGAGAAATGTTCTCATTAAATTTAATAAAAACAATGAATTAGGCCAAATGGAATTGAACAATTTTACTAAAATACCCTAAAGAAAATTAAATATAGTGCTGTGCAAATTAGTTGGGACAAAGAATGAAAACCAGTAATTTTTAAACAATATTTTATTTATGTGATAAAAACACTGACTTACTTGTTTTTAATAAGAAATATGTCCCCCTTTTGCAACTAATAGTGTCCTTATTCTATTTGGCATGGATTCTACTAATTTTAAGGAGATAGTTTTCACCTCACTGTCATGAAACCACGGATTTAAAAAGGTTGAATTCTGTAAAAATGGAAAAATTCGATGATTTAAAATATCAACATATTTAATGGAATTCGTCATCCCGTCAATTGGAACTAGGGCACCTGGTCCACTTGAAGTGAAAAACCCCCAAAACATTTTTTTGAGAGGACGT